>JAXGGA010010872.1:0-44966 GCA_038373865.1 Uloborus plumipes
TAAAGGCCAGCGTTATCCTGTTAGGAAACGCCCCCTTGAATGCTACTCATGAAGGGCTGTACTACTGGTTAAATTACCAGACTGACGACAAATTTTCAGTCAGTGAGTTTAGGATAACCACAAGAATGCCCCTGCTGTCGTAGGAAATTGCTCCAGAGACCATAACTCCAGGTGTGGGTCTCATGTGTCTAGGCCGTAGACCGCTTGGATGCAGGCGGTCCCCTGGCCTCCTTCTGACCAATATACAGCCACCACTGGCACTAAGGCAGAATCTGTTTTCATCAAAAATTACAACAGATCTCCACTCCGACCTCCAGTGAGCTCTGTCGTGGCACCACTGCCGTCGGAAAAGGCAATGGTTTGCAGTCAATGGAATACCGACTGCAGGCTGCCTGGCTCGGAGCTGTCCTTGAAGTAAACAGTTTCTTACCGTTCCCTGGGTCACGATGGTACCAACTGCAGCTCGAATGTCAGCCGCAGATGCAGTACGATGCGCCACAGCCGTACGCAAGATTCGGCGATCTTCCTTCTCAGTTGTGCCACGTGGCAGCTCGGAACTCGATCTTCTTGAGGTAGTACCATCCCTTGCCCATAGCTTCCAATAATCATGCATGGTGGAAACATTCCCACCCAAGTCTTTCTGCAATATCACGAAATGAAAATACACCTTCTCGTAGCCAAATTGTACGACCTCGTTCAAACTCGGTGAGCTGTTGATAATGGCTTCTTCGTCTTCTTAAAGGTATTTCTAGTTAACATGAACACAATTCGTCAAATTTCACCGAAAAATAATACACACGAGCTTCACAACACGCTTTTAAAACAAGTCTTATTTGCAAGTCCTGAGTGGCGCCAGCTGCTCCACATTTATGCGCGGAACGCGAAATTTCAATCGATGTCATCTTTCAGTTGTATAAACACGCCTACCAAATTTCGTTTATCTAACACAAGTCTTTCTTGGTGTTGGGATTTTTTTTTCCGCCAGTGTATATATATATACACTCAGGCATATTGAAAATAGCGACCCAAGAAGAAAGCATCGGATTGAAATAAAATTTAATACACATAATGATACAGATGAGAGAATCACTTGATTTCAAAATCAAGACAATTGAACGAATACAGGGTGTGCAAGGATACAAATACAGAGCAACTTCAATAGCGCGTTGGACTACCTCTAGCTGCAATACATGCTGCCACACGGTCCGGCATTGAGTTGATTAGACGCCTGATGTTGTCCTGAGACAGATGGGCCCACAAATTTGTAACAGCCAACTCCAAATCACCCACAGAGTGACACGATGGCATCTGACGTTTTAGCTGATCCCACACATGCTCTATAAGGGATAAGTCGGGGGAGCGGGCCTGCCTTGGAAGAGTCTGAAAATGACGTAGGAAGTCTTGAGCAACTCTTGCTGTATGCGGACGAGCATTATCTTGCTGGAAAATTGCCCCTGGGAGATCATTTAGGAAAGGTCCTACATGGGGTCGAAGAATATCATCAACGTAACGTTGGCCGGTTAATTTTCCACGCATCACAATTAGATTGGAATGATTATCTTAGGATATGGCCCCCCAGACCATTACACCAGCTGTGCGGGTTTCGACATTGGGATGCCAAGTTTCGACATTGTACAGATTCCCTGTATTTGTGTCGTTGCTCACCCTGTATTAGTTTGATTGTCTTGATTTTGAGATCAAGTGAGTCTCTCATCTGTATCATTATGTGTATTAAATTTCATTTCAATCCGACGATTTCTTCTTGGGTCGCTATTTTCAATGTGCCTGAGTGTATATATGCATGCGAGTGTGTGTGCGCACGTGCAGTTATTGCACTTATTTTACGTCATAGTTTAATGTGCTAGAATTATTTTATTTGTTCTTAATGGGTAACACATAATGATTGCAAAATTAAGCAGGCGATAGTTACTATAATGTTAAATATACACTGAAGTGACAAAAGTCATGGGATACCTCTTAATATCGTGTCGGCCCTCCTTTTGCCCGGCGAAGTGCAACAACTCGACGTGGCATGGACTCAACAAGTCGTTGGAAGTCTTCTGCAGGAATATTGAGCCATGCTGTCTCGATAGACGTCCATAATTGTGAAAGCGTTGATGGGGCAGGATTTTGGGCACGAACAGACCTCTCGATGGTGTCCCATAAATGCTCAATGGGATTCATGTCGGGCGATCTAGGTGGCCAAATCATTCGTTGGAATTGTCCAGAATTTTCTTCAAACCAATTGCGAACAGTTGTGGCCCGGTGACATGGCGCATTGTCATCCATAAAAATCCCATCGTTGTTTGGGTACATGAAGTCCATGAATGGCTGCAAGTGATCTCCAAGTAGCTGCACATAAGCATTTCCAGTCAATGTTCGGTCCAGTCGCACTAGAGGACCAAGTCCATGCCATGAAAAAACAGCCCACACCATTACGGAGCCACCACCAGCTTGAACAGTGCCTTGCTGACAGTTTGGGTCCATGGCTTCGTGGGGTCTACGCCACACTCGAACCCTACCATCGGCTCTTACCAGCTGAAATCGTGACTCATCGGACCAGGCCACGGTTTTCCATTCATCTAGGGACCAACCGATATGCTCACGTGCCCACGAGAGTCGTTGCAAGCAATGTCGTTCTGTCAGTAAAGGCACTCGAGTCGGTCTTCTGCTGGAATAGCCCAAGAAATCCAAATTTCTCCGCACAGTTCTAGCAGATACGTCCATTGTACGTCCCACATTGATTTCTACGGTGATTTGACGCAGTGTTGCTTGTCTGTTAGAATTTACGACTCTTTGCAGACGTCGCCGGTCTCGATCTTTAAGTGCAGGCGGTCGACCACTGCGCTGTCCATGGTGGGATGTTATGCCTGAAATTTCATACTCTCGGCACACTCTTGACACAGTGGATCTGGGAATGTTGAATTCTCTAACGATTTCCGAAATGGCATGACCCATGCGTCTAGCTCCAACTAACATTCCGCGTTCAAAGTCTGTTAATTCACGTCGTGCGGTCATCATCACGTTAAAAGCTCTTCACATGAATAACTTGAACAGAAATGAAAGCTCTGTAAAAGCACTGCGCATTTATACCTGTTCTATGCGATGCTACTGCCATCTGAAAATTTGCATATTGCTATCCCATGACTTTTGTCACTTCAGTGTATATTTCGACACTTTCATAACTTTTGGGCTCTATCAATGGTGAGTGCAGGTTTTGGTTTTGGGAGGAGATGCGGTCATACATAATTTATATGGTCTTAGTGCCTCAAAATGTCATGAAAGTGAAGAAAGGCATTTTTTGAGTAAGACCGTCACAAGGTCAAAAAACTCTGGGGTTGACATTTAGCAGCTACTCATTTTTTTTTTCAAATTTATAAATGGCCTCCTCAAAGAGAAAATAAGACATTTTATCCTTAAATATCGGTGAGAACAGTAGAAACAATAAGACTAATAGGAAAAAAAATAGAAGAAATACAAAAAAAAAAAAAAGGCGGTACGGTTGACGAAATATTTGCAAGAACCCCAAGAAGCGACAAAATAGGGTCAAAACTAGGTGTAACATAAAATGTCTAGTACTCGAGTTTGAATTGTATTAGCGTAAAGTTTAAATGCGTTTGTAATCCTGACCTTTTTTGCACAGGTATACCAGTATAACGTTTATGATCCAAGTCTGAAATTTCATTCATTCAAAAAAGTTATGACAGAAATGGGACCACCTTACAGTTTGATGGAGCTTGCTTCATTCATGTCAGGGTCCAAGGGATATATGGGCGAGTAAGGTTTGATGATTTATCTAGTTTGCAACAAAATATTTTCTTTGTGTGTACTAACTTCTTTTAGATGTTTGCTTATGTGTACAATAAAACAAACAGTAATCTTGTTATTAAGCACGCGATTTAATTTTCTTCTTATTGTTTGACATTTGAGTGCTTCAGGAAAATTTTCGTTCTCTGTCATTTTTTTGTATTGCGTTTGTGAAAACATATGAAACAACCATTTCCCAAGTTTTGTTTTTCAAATACGTCTGACAGATTTAATTTCCGTCTTAAATACGAATGAAGATAAACTGGACATTGCTTATCTGATATTTCATACAAATTGTGGAAAATCAGTTGCTATGGATAAAGTAATAAAACTATTTTTTCAAGCTTGAGTACTAGTTTTATTGTAATTACTAATGGGGTAAGAAATTTTATTGTATTTTTGAAGCTCTGCAAATATTAAATTGAAGCACTATGACGTGATGCAAAGAAGGATGGTGTGGGGGGTTGGGGGTTAAATAGTTTTAATAGCATCTAGTGACGATACGTCCGCAAGACGGAAGTTAAAATTGAATTAAAATCATTAAATATGAAGTATGTTTGAAATATTTACATGGAAGAGCACATACATGAGGATGGCGCGAAAGAAACCCCAACCTTTCTATATTTCAGCTGCTATAGCTTGAAAAGCCAGGATTGGCGAGATCTTAAAAAGAAAAATAAAACTTATTAAAATCGGATAAAATATCGCCCAATTACGCAACGAGCCTGAAAATTCGAAAAAATGAGGAATTTAATGTTTTTTTTTTTTTTTTTTTTTGTCTGTTGAAAAAAAATGCTTCAATGCTAGAGGACGAAGAAGTTGCATCGTGTCCTACAAAATGAAAAGTAATTAATTTCCATGTTTGCATAGTACCGTTAGGTTTCACAAATGCATTAATAATAAGAAAAAAATCATTTTTTTAAACACTTTTCTTAGAATTTGAAACACATTTGTGTCAACTTTTAAGGCTCCGCAATGACATTAACATAATAATAGTTCTGGAAATCAACTTCCAGCTTGAAAAACAGAGTAGATTATTCAGTTTCAGCCTGTGTAATAAAGGCGTGCAAAGAAAACGAAATCTCTAGTTTTGAGTCGCTGTAGAGTGGTAAAGTTGCGAGAAGTGATTTCTAAATTGCCTTTTTTCTTGAAACTGGCTATCTTCAATTTGCACAACACTGAATATTTAAAAAACTGAATCATATCAATATAGGGGAAAGTACTCCAAAACGGGATAGCTCATCTATTCTTTACTTTATTTCTTATTGTATACAAGGTACATTCCAAAGTTCGACGTCATTTAAAAGTATACACCTTTTAAACTACTAAAAATACCCCAGCAGCACCAGAACGTTCAAATTTGGTGCAAAAATGGTGTTATTGGTCAAATAACGGTGCTAAGTGTCCCTTGAACGTTATATTCGACGTGCAAAAACAGTAATATTATCACGGTGTCATTTCAGTGCTTAAAGAACGTGATATTTGACGTGCAAAAACAGTAATATTTTCACGGTGTCATTTCAGTGCTTAAGGAACGTGATATTTGACGTGCAAAAACAGTAATATTATCACGGTGTCATTTCAGTGCTTAAGGAACGTGATATTTGACGTGCAAAAACAGTAATATTATCACGGTGTCATTTCAGTGCTTAAGGAACGTGATATTTGACGTGCAAAAACAGTAATATTATCCAGGGCGTCGGAGTCGAAGAGTCGGAGTCGGACTGATTTTGGACTAAAGGAGTCGGAGCCGGAGTCGCTGAAAAACATGTCGACTCCGACTCCGACTCCAACCACTTCCGATTTCGATGAAATTTTATGGTGGTGAAAACATGTCTTTGAAACTAACAGATACAAATTTTCAGCGTCCAATATCCAAATCCTAAGCATCTAGGATCATTAAAAAGGGCTTCAAAATGGCGGGTCTGCTTTGTGAAACGAATTGCTATGTATGGGCTTATGCAAGATAATAAAAAATATTTGCAGCAAAAATGCATTGTGTTAAAATAAAATCTGGCCATTTAACAAGAAAAGGATTAGTTTTGTACGGAGTCAAATGACAAGAGCGGCACTTGTCATTTGCTCTGGAGAAAATGAACATTTTGGGAGGTCACAGTGATCTCCGAGAATTGAGGTAAATGTGGTGAAATTACCTGCGAGAATTCATGACCAAATTGAACTTTTTGAGAGGTCACAATGACCTCCCATGACCTCCAACTGGGATACCCCAGCTTGCTCCCCCCCCCTAAAGTGAGGCCTGGCTACGACCATGAATAAAAACGAAACTTTTAAAAATGGACTTAATATTTCAACCTTTGTTTAGGGTTTTTCCCTCTTCACATTTGGGAAAAAAAATAAATAATTTAAAAAAAAGCAGGAGTCGGGAGTCGGAGTCGGAGTCGACCATTTTTGCTCCGACTCTGCAGCCCTGATATTATCACGGTGTCATTTCAGTGCTTAAGGAGGTGCTTAATTTCTCAGAATTGAGGTCGTGAATTGCTGCTTTTTAGAAAGGGAAGAGGAATCATATCTGCAGAAACTTTAAGTTTTATCCTTAACAACTCTTTCTCCCAAGATCCTAATCAGATTTGCATGCATTTCAGTAAAAAAGCATTACATTCATACTAATAAAATTATATGATTTACGCCCTTAGTCTTTCATAGATGGCGCCTCCTGCAAAAAAAATTTCCATTTAAAGTATTATTTTTCTCCCTCGTTGAGATCGAGTAGCGTATAGTGGTTAGCGACTCCTGCTGTAGTCGCAAGGGACCCGCGTTCGAATCCCGCGGAGTGAATATATTAAATTCAAAGTAATTAAATAATAAATAGTTAAATTAAATAAATAAAGTAATTAAATAATTAAAAGCAAGATGGCGACGATCATAGGTCAAAAATGGTGGATCAAAAATGACGTCACGGTTAAAACACGTCGCGGCCACCGGATAGTGGGGTATACGCAGTATACTTTTTCAGCTGGGGAGCACTGAAAACAAACGTATTTCCAGAACCTAAATATAACCTATCATTCCACGTTCAAAACTGGGACAAAAAAAGGTGGTCAACACCAGATTTCGACGTGTCATATTACCATCGATCGATGAGACACATAGACGTTGACAACACGTGCTGCGAGAACGTGTTTTGAACGTGCCGGCTCCCTAATAGCACAATGTGTCACGGATAAGTCACAGTGACGTCACTGCGAGTCATAAGCGTCACAGTCACACCGTGACTCAATTGTGACGACGCACAAAAGTCACATTGTGACTCGTTTGCGACATTTGCTTGTGACTTCACTACAACGTCGCTGTGACAGCTGAATTGTGACCGGTCACAATGTAATGTTGTGGAGACGTCACATTGTGACCTTAATGTGAATTTTCATTAAAATATTTTTTTACCGATTGAAGACCGAATTAATAATACCGAATTAATAATTCTACGTTACAAAATCAGTCAAAAATTTTTTTTAAGAGCCTCAATCACTTTCTAACAGACAGCAGTAACAAAAGCGACCAAGTGACAACCACTTGCGAATGTCAATCCGTGATGACGTCAAAATTGCAGTGACGGCCCTTACAACGTCAATGCAATTTTGGACAATTTGTGACTATTCCGTGACAACATGACACAGTCACGGAAACCGTTGTCGTGTAATTGTGTATTTGATGCGACGTTTTGATAGTGATGCGATCAGTTTGTATCGGTTATGCTGCTTCTCATCATTGTCACTATCAAATTTCTTTACTTACTTGTGACCTTTAAATGACGTCGCTGTAAAGCCCTGTAGTGATTTACAGCAGATGCGAAAACGGGGTATGATTATGAATAGCACAGTGACAAAAATAAGACGCTTTTGTGACTCGGGTACGTCACAAGTAAAGTCCCAAAGAGGTGGCTGCAAGTTACGAATGAAAATTCGCGGCGACATCACAAGTGCGATGTGAAGTCGCTAAACCGTCACTGGGAGACCTAGGTTGCAATTGGGTCGTCAGGCGTTGTCACTGTAAAGTCGCATTGTGAAGTCGCCGTTGCTGACATTCGTATGTAACTTGGTTGCGACTTCACTTGTGACGCATGCGAGGGTCACAAAAGCATTGCATTAGCAACGCCTGAAGACGCAAGTGGGACTTTTCTCTGACGTCGTGGTAAAGTCGCATTGTGACTTAAAACTGTCACATCGACGTGGATGTGACTCACTTTGTGACCACAATGTGACCTTCAGCAGCTCTTTACTTTTTGAGTTTCCTGTTGTAACTCTCGTCTAGTATAGTGGTTAGAATTCTTGGCTTGCATCCAGACGACCCGGGTTCGATTCCAGGCGTGGGACAATGGGTTTCGCAGCGTAACGGTTGGCGGAAAGTATGTTGTTTCAATCCAGGTTCTTATATCAGTGATTTCTGATGTCAGTAAAAGACTCTTTTATTTTTTCAAAACTAAAAAAAATATTTTATGACAGGTCGTCGGGCGCCGTCACTGTGAAGTCGCATTGTGATGCCGCCGCAACTTCACACACAGGTCACTGACTGGTCACATCGGTCGCTGTGACTGCGATGTGAGGTCGCCAAACCGTCACTAGGTGACCTCGGTTGCAATTGGGTCATCATGCGCCGTCACTGTAAAGTCGCATTGTGACGTCACCGCGGTCGGACATTCGTAAGTCGCGGTGACTTGGTTGCGACTTCGCTTGTGACGTGCGTCACGGGTCACAAAAGCGTCACATTTTGGTCACTGTGCTATCAGGGCTGGTGCGCTCTGTACGTGTTGCAGAACGTGTTTTGAACGCCTTTGTGCTGCTTGGGTACCTTTGTCACATTTGTTCAATATTATTTATGTGAAACAATACTGGTTTCAAAAAGTCTTATACGATCCCGTTTTACCCTACCCAGGGTGGGTAAAGCGGGATAGGGATTTGTATGTTATTACGTTTTTGCTGATTTTACTTTTGATTTAGTTTTTGGAATAAAAATAGGCTACGTAATTGTAAACTGGAAAAATTACATAACACAGAAATTGCAAAAAAAATATGTTGTCTTCTTCTGCTGCTTTGGAACAGGCTTCGCGGGCCATTCCCTAGCAGCTCGAGCATTGTATCTAGCTTCTAGCTACAGATTTCGATTCAAGATACAGAGCGTTGCAGAAAATACATGCTTTATCTTTTTCAGCTTCATCTTCTGAAGACGACGACATCCAACCTTGGCTCACTGATGATTTTTTTAGGTTTTCCTATGCTAGGTCTATTTTCTTTGATTTTTGCAAATGATGATTGTAGTTTTTTTTCAGGTTCAGAGTAACATTTTTTAACTTTATCTGCCTGTTTTGCCCCTCCTATTTGGTTTTCTTTAACTAATAAATTTTCTTTGGGTGATATAGAAAATAGCAGTGGAGGACGATAGTATAGCCCAAATCCTTTGTCTCCTGTTGAAGTGAACGGTTGGATAAGGTCTGCGTTTGTACTAGTGTTATCTGTGCCCCCATCACTAGGTGGTTCATTCAAAACTGTTTCTAGCGGTTGTGATTACTGCATTAGATGCTATGACTGAATTTGAACATCCTTCGGATCTGGCCTCGTTTTGTTGCGGATTTAATGGTTGTTGGGACGTCATGTTCAGAACATCCGGCAATGGGTGATCTGTTGGAAGAGAAGAAGCGAAAAGATATTCAGGAAAGGCATCTGGGTTGTGTGAAAAAAATGCCTGCTTTCCTGAACCCATTCACCGCAGTTTGGACAAGAGCTGCTCGTTGAAATGTTGCATTGAACATCTTTCCTACTTCGTATATAGTAATCCCACTGCCAGAATGATTGAACATCCACTTGCGAGCTTCTTGCTGCTTAAACATATTGCCAAAACATTAATTCAATTGGTTGGGTAAAACGGGACACACCAAAGTTGCATCTCGTTTTGGGCATCCCAAAAGTGTCCCGTTTCACCCTACCATGATGCTTTTGACAACATAAAGGGCTGACCCCTGAACCGTCACTAACTAGCAATATTTAAGTACATAACATTGTTGCTAAAAGAGTTATGAACAAAACACAGTACTAACCGGAATTGTTCCGACGGACGGAGAGGCACGACGGAAGGATAGTCGTTCTGCAGTCGAAAAAAGTAAAAAGTAAGTAAAAATCTCAATTGAAAACTTTGAAAAAATATTTCTTTACAAAATACGTGGCCAGCATTAAGAGATCAACTGCGAAAGCTG
This sequence comes from Uloborus plumipes, assembly GCA_038373865.1. Classification (NCBI taxonomy): domain Eukaryota; kingdom Metazoa; phylum Arthropoda; class Arachnida; order Araneae; family Uloboridae; genus Uloborus; species Uloborus plumipes. Next base: position 10,013 of record JAXGGA010010872.1, read on the forward strand.
TCATGGTTGTCAAGAACCAGTTTAGCTTGTCTCCCGCAAGATAGTACTACCAGTTAAACTCCGAGGCTCACTATCCCGTTTTGCCCCCGCCTATCCCGTTTTGGGCAACTCTCCCCTATCTTTGATTTTCCCCCCAAGTTTTGCTTCATTGGATTTCTTTCTTTTCATCCCCTTTAAAGTCATATAGACTAAAAACATTGCAAAAGGCACTTCTGAATAAAAATAATGTTTATTTAGGGATGGAGTGGGAATGGGGGTGATAAATCAATTCTGGGCATGTTTGATAATCATACAACACTTTCCATCTTTTACAAGCGAGAATTTTTATGAATGTTGAAAGTAACAACTTATTTTTTAGAACATCAGGTTTTTTATGTTTAATATATTGGCCAAAAAAAGTTGCGTAAATAAAATGATTAAGATCGTTAAATATGTTTGGGAAAACGTCTGAAGAAGATTTTATACATAAATCTGATTGTTTTATCCTTACTGGCTCTATAGTAAGATTATTGTTATTATTGTTATTATTATTATTATTACGGAAAAATTCAATGATACTTTCTGGTGTCATGTACTATTTTCTCCCCAGATGTGGAGCAAGAAGTGGTTATTGTGAAATTGTAAATCTCGACAGTGATGTGAAACAAGCATTGATAAAACTGTTATCTGTACGATTGTGTCCTTCTTTACTTGGCCAGGTAAAGTGTATCCCTATGTATACATTTCAGTTGCAAAGCATATATTTTTAACAGCATTGTTTCCTCCTTTGGTTTAGTGCAACAGCTTTGAAATTATAATTCTGGGAGCTTAAGTAATATTTTTACCAGCTTGTGACTTTCTTTCAATGGTCCAATGCGCTGTTCCTACTGATATCTTCAGCCGCTGAGCATTTACCGCAACAGTAGCCCTATATTTACAAAATATTCTCTTGACCATGTGTCTCGACACTTAATTCACAATTCTTGTTACGTATTTTTTTAAAAATCTTTATAGGTTATTTACTAAAATAAAATAATTATGGAACATGGATATTGTACACCAATTTTCACCTGAATCACCTACACCTGAACGTCATTAAATTACACTGTGTTAATAAACAAACCACTTATGATAAAAGTTTGTCAAAACATTGAAATATTTCGTTAATCGGATACAATCAAAAACAAAATGTACAAGGCTCAATATCTGTTCATCAGTAGTTTGTCTGTTACTAAGCAGAGTTCTCCAACAAATCCTCTTAAATATGAGGAATAGCCAGCATTTTTAATTTCGTTAGAAGAATAATGTTATCTGTTTTGAATTAAGGTAGTGAACCTCACTGTAATTATTTGTAATATTTACAATACATTTGGAACCATTAATCAAAAGCTAAGGCTCTTTTTAGATAATTTGAAAAAATGAACAACAATAACTTAATTTTAAGAAAGGAAAGAGGATCTTTGGAAGTAGCATACTTGCTATCTGATCTTTTAAATAAGAATTTTGACAAGCAGTGTAAAAAATGCTTAATGTTTTGAACAAAGCAGGATATTGCAATTGAATAAATGTAGGCATACGTATTTAGCTCTCTAGAATTATAGGCTTTTGTATCTTATTTCATTTAAGATTCAATTTTATAGTAAAAATTAGGAAATCAAATTTTATACTAAGAATGAAATGATGAGGAATTACCCCTGGTCACTTTTTAAGAATTAAAAATTACGGATCCAGTACTCATTCATCTTTGCTTATACAAGAAAAAAAAGAGCTGCATGTATGTCTTTGTGGGATTTCCAGATGATTCCATCGCCCTTAAAACAATAAAATTTAGCGCAGAGAGCAAAAACTAGAGTGAGGTACAAAGTTACAGCGTTGTACATAGAAACTAAAACCAGACAATTTAATATCAGTTTTTTGCTCAATATTTTATCCGATTTTTTGGCTGGATTTTCTCTATTGACTACTAAGGCCTAAATATGCTTGGTATTGCCTCTCCTAAAAACCGGAGAAAAATACCTTAATATACCAGTTTTTGAAAAGTTTCTGCACCATTTTTTCAACCTTTCGATTAAATAAAAGCTAATATTAAAGAAGCCTCTAAAGCATGTTACATTCGTAAAAGATTTTGAGGTAATAGCACAAACAAGTCACATTTAGTTAAACAAAAAAGGTCCGAAAACGCCGCTTCAATGATTTTAAAGTATATTTTCCTGACAAAACGTCCCAAGAGTTCTTGAACACATTTTGAAAGATTCATCAAATTTCTTTTCTTTCCCCTTTTCCTTATTCAATTAGTAAGTGAAATAAATTAAAAAAGGGTATTATTAGAATCCTAAATACTTCCATCCACATCCGAACTGTATTTTTTGAATATATAATTATATTCATCAGTTCTGTTATATTACATTAAAACTGAACATCACTTTTTCAGCTTATCATGTACTGTATTACAAACCCGCCTCATCCAGATGAACCATCTTTTGAGCTTTTTGAAGAGGTAGGTTCTTTTTATATACAACAATAATGCTCATTGTTTATAAATTTGGTAGAATGTCTGAAATTTATATATCTCACCTCCAATATTAATCCTGACTTCCGTAACTGATATTGACAAGTTCTATCAAGGAGGTGAGGAAATTTCCATTGAAAATAGGCTAGTGGATGTATTTTTCATTGAAATAAGTTTATTCTTAGTTGAAACAATCTGCACATATTAAGCACGTAAAAACATTTAATCTTCTATTTTTAAATTATATACCTGAACTTTGAGTTCACGAAGGTAAGAATTCCAAATAACCACCTTTGGTTTTTGAAACAAATCTGTTTCTCCATGAAAATCTCACTACACTAAATTTTCATATAACCCTCCTTGTGCTTAAAAATAGAAGATAAAAGTTTATTGCATTATGAACGACTGAATTTAGTGCTACACTAATGTACCACCACAAAACGGTTGCTTACCTTATACAGCTTAAGCGTTTTTAATTGGTATATTATTAATTTCATAAAACCATTGCACAACTCTAATCAGATATGAGCAGTTTTTTTCTTCTTTATCAGGAAAAAACTCACGTTCTGCAGTCCTTAAAAGAGAGAGCAGAGTACTGTTATTCAATGTTCAATAGTGTTGAAGGCTTATCTTGTAACAAAGTCGTTGGTGCAATGTATGTATATCCCAAGATTCATTTGTCACAGAAAGCTTTACAAGAAGCAAAGGTATGGTATATAAGTTATTCATCTAACATATCTATGGGTCATTCCATGTCAAGTGATCCAACGTTTTTTACCTTGCATTTTTGTATTTCTTTCAAATTTGGCTCATCAATTGTACCCCTTAAGGTAATCAAAAGTCTCAATTTTTAAATTTTTATCTCTATTATTTTTTGATTTATGAGACTTTGAACTTTGGAAAACCCCTCGTTTTTCCATGGATAAGGGAACATAAAAGGGACCATAACTCAGCACCAAATACAGATATAACAATTTGGTGAAAGGCATTTTAAAGTACGTTAGTTGCCGCTTAATCTGATATGCAACATGACTAATTTGATAAAAAATTTTTTTTTCAAAAAATGAAATTTAAATTTCAAATTTAAATTTCTGGAAAAACATATCATGAATTTTTTTCAAAAATTTTTCAAAATTCTTGTGTATTTTATCTATGTTTGTACAAATTTTTAGGTTGGGATCTCAATGGGATCATATTTTTTTGAATTTTTGAATAAAACTGTATAGGAAAAAAATGATATTTTCTAGATTCTATTTATTTAAATACTAAGTTATCTTGCTTGTGATGGTCTAAAACGTAGTAAACAAACATGAATATGCTTAAAGTGAGCTGGCATGAGCTTAAAGATTTTTCAGGTTGACCCCCTCACCCCTTCCTCCCCCGTACAACCACTCTTTTTTAATTCAAAACTGTTCAAAATGTTAAAAAAACTCTTTGATACAAAATGAATAGTAAACTTATTTAAAGTTAGTAAATGGGTTTCCTTATAACTAGACGAAGTATCCCCTCCTCCACCCAAATATACCATTAACGCTGTACTATTATGACATCTAACCTGGGGATTGAATTGACTATTATTTTTACTCTAGGTAAGTGAGCTAGCATTAACTTGTAAATTGGTCAGCTCCCCCTCCCTTCCTTCCTGACCCAACCATTTTTTCCTCCAAACTGTTTCAAATGCTAAAAAAAAACCTTTTTGATACAAAATGAACAGTAAACTTATTTAAAGTTGTTAAATGGGTTTCCTTATAACAAGGCAAAGTAAAACCCTTCCCCCACCCAAATATACCATTAACGCTGCACTAATATGACGTCTCACCTGGTGATTGATTTGAGGATTAATTTCCCCCTAGGTATATATTGTTTTTCAGACGAAGTGTTTCTTTTTCAATCCGACCTTCACAAAGTGTACTTCCATTCAATATCTGAATTTAAACTTATGATTCATTTCATCCCCTCCCCCAGCACCAATCTTCAATTTTGGAGGAAGAAAAGAAACGGTTCGCCCCAAGATCATAGCAAACAGCAAAATAGCACTGTTTCCCCTTGTTCTCATAATGTTTTCCCATTATTTTAACACAAAACTGAAAAGAAATCAAAGTATCAGGTTATATGTCAGTCCCCATCACTGCCTTTCCTTTCTCTTATTGGACAAAGCTCATGAGCTAATAGGAAAGAGTAACAAACAGAACAAACTGAAACACTACCAGACATCAGTAGAGACTAAGGCTTTGAAATGGGGTTAGACGGGATGATAAAAAAATAAGAGTTTGGAGCGGGAAGGTAGGAAAAGGGAGGAGCAATCTGTACAGAAGTTGAACAACATGAGAGGTTATGATCAAAAAAGCAGTGTTTGTTTAATATATGTATATAGATATATCTTGCTGCATTACTTTCCTTTACAACAAAATGAAAAAGAACACAAACAATTAAAAAAATTAAATAACAGCTGCACACTAGATAATGTGGGAAGATAGTTATGGGGACACAGACATATGATCTGATATTTTGATTTATTTTCAGTTTTGTGCGAAAAGAAAAGAAAAAACGATGAGAACAAGGAGAAACAGTGCTATTTTGCTGTTTGCTATGATCTTGGGGCGACCCATTTATTTCCTCCCTTCAAAATTGAAGATTGGTGCTGGGGTAGGAGATGAAATGAATCATAAAGTTAAATTTCAGATATTGAATGGAAGTACATTTTGAAGTTCGGATCGAAAAGAAACATTTCGTCTGAAAAACAATAGATATACCTAGGGTGAAAATAATCCTCAATTCAATCCCGAGGTTGGACGTCATTTTAGTATAGTGTGAATGGTATATTTGGGTGGGGAGGGGGATACTTCGTCTAGTTATAAGGGAACCCATTTACCAACTTTAAATAAGTTTACTATTCATTTTGTATCAAAGAGTTTTTTTAAAAAACATTTTGAACAGTTTTGAAAAAAAAAGAGTGGTTGTGCGGGGGAGGGAGGGGGGATGAACCTGACAAATCTATAAGCTCATGCCAGCTCACTTTAAACATATTCATGTTTATTTACTACTTTTTAGACCATCACAAGCCAGACAACTTAGTATTTAAATAAATAGAATCTAAAAAATATCATTTTTTTCCTATACAGTTTTATTCAAAAATTCAAAAAAATATGATCCCATTGAGATCCCAATCTAAAAATTTGTACAAACATAGATAAAATACACAAGAATTTTTGAGAATTTTTTGAAAAAAATTCATTATATGTTTTTCGAGAAATTTAAATTTGAAATTTAAATTTCATTTTTTGAAAAAGAAAATTTTTATCAAATTAGTCATGTTGCATATAAATTTAAGCCTCAACTAACGTACTTTAAAATGCCATTTACCAAGTTGTTCTATCTATATTTGGTGCCGAGTTATGGTCCCTTTTATCGTCCCTTATCCATGGAAAAACGAGGGTTTTTCCAAAGTTCAAAATCTCATAAATGAAAAAATAATGGAGATAAAAATCTAAAAGTTGAGACTTTTAATTACCTCAAGGGGTACAATTGATGAGCCAAATGTGAAAGAAATACAAAAATGTAAGGTAAAATTTTTCTCAGATTTTGGATCACTTGACGTGGAATGACCCCTATATACTTTTTTAGTCCATAAGCTTTGATTTAAATCGTTTTCGAAAGAAATTTGGCAGTAAGATAATTACGTGGTTCTAGTTCCAAGGAAGAACAAATTTAGTCGAATAAAATTCAGGCATCACATGCGTTAAAGTGATGAATTATTCCGAAAATTGAATTACTTAATTTCAGTCAAGTATTGAAGTCATCAGTAAAACTGTTATACCAGGTATACTGTTAAGGTAACAACTGCCGAGAGACACTTATTATTTGCGTGATCACTGAAGATGATATGCAAACGTACGTGCATTTTGTATTACTTTTCTTCAACAACTCCCTACCTCTTATCGTAAAAAATTAGAATCATCTTTTAGTGCAGTACATTAGCTGCTGTTGTCTTATGCCAGCTAGGCTGGCAATTATGGGTTGCTTCACTTTTCCAACTGTACTATAATTTAGTGTGAAGTCCGACTTTTGCAGTACACGCATGTCATAGGGACTCGTTATAGAGTAGGCAGCTATTCACACAAAGAAAGGATAAGAACAGGAGCGAGAAGGCACATCAATGCTCGAGCCGGTATTCGAACTCGGGGCTTCCTCATCCGGGTCAGACTTCTCTGACCACTAGACAAGGTGGCCGACGCGCAATATATTGGTTCGTTGTATTTACAAGAATCAGCCATATTGCTCGACAAAGTTCAGTGAATGTCACTCTGATTCAACCCACATACAAATATTGCTGGTTTTCATGACGCTAGATTACATATTTTGCCTCTCATAGATTCGTATTATTATTATTATTATTATTAATATTATTTCTTCCGCCTTATTTTTTGTACACCTAAATCACGTAATTTTTCGTATTTTTGAAAGCTCCTTCAAACGAAAAACATACTTTCTTACAGCGTCAAGCTTTTTACAATGCGTTTTTCCGTTTTAAATAAATTTCCTTTTTTTCCCTCAGAAACGAAATCAAAATCCTGATGAATTCTATGCCATGGAACTACTTCATAATGCTGGAATATGTGTTATACCAGGATGTCTGTTTGGACAAAAACCGGGCACATACCACTTTAGGTTCGTAAGTTTAATGTAACTATTATTATTAAACTCCTGTTTGTGAAAATTGCAACACCCAGGAAGGCCTTTTGCGAATGAGCTGAAATTTTCAGCAAATGCAAAGTAGGGTATGATATGCAAGTAATTAGAATTCTAGACGCGTAGCGCATGCGTTCGCTGAGCAGCGCCCTCTGAACGCCGGCTTTATCAGAATAAATAGACGGCTGCAGCAAGGCGTGTATGGTTATAGGTGGTTATCTGCTTGTGATAAACGTTAGATCAGACGTTGCTTCAGGGACGTCATTTCAAGTTTTTCCAGGGGGGGGTGGCAAAGGGCAAAAGCACAATACAATTTCGCCAGAAAACAACGAAAAACAAGCCCACTTATATGTAAATAATTTGATTTCTCAAAGTCGGGGGGGGGAGGTAATTGACCCCCTGCCCCCCTAAATGACGGGCCTACGTTGCTTATGCCTCTTCGACGAAAAAGAGCGAGGTTTCAACAACTTACGGAGTTTGAACGGGGAAGGATCAGTGAAGCTGGATTGTCTTATCGTGAAGTAGCCGCTTGTGTGCAGTGTAACAGCAGCACAGTGATACGTGTTTGGAAGCAGTGGACGGATGAGTGTCGGACAACTTGGAAATCCGGGAGTGGACCCCGAAATGTGACGTCAGCGCGATGATAGACACCTGATCATCATGGTACTGACGGACCGTACAGCTTCTTCGAGACAACTGGCAGCATAGATGTCAACAGCAACAGGTGTTTCAATGTGTGCTTCATCAATTCGTAGCGTGGACTGCGCGCAAGGACTCCTTTATTCAGGATCCCGCTCACGCTAAACCATCGCCGCCTGCGGCTACAATGGGCCAATCAGCATAAGGACTGGCGTGCTGATTGGCAGTATGTTGTTTTTTCTGACGAATCCCGCTTTAATTTGTGGCACCATGATGGCCGCATTCGAAGTCCGACGCTATGCCGGTGAACGCCACCTTCCAGAGTGCATTATCGAACGTCACAGTGGACGAACACCTGGAGTCATGGTCTGGGGTGCCTTATCATATCACGGACGATCTCAATTGCTACGAATTGTGGGTAACCTGAACAGCAACCGGTACATCAGTGAAGTTCTACAGCCCCAAGCTGTCCCCTTCCTTCAAGGCTTGCCTGGCGCTGTATTTCAGCAGGATAATGCCCGCCCTCATGTCGCTAGGACTGTTCAATCCTTCCTTGCATCGCAGCAGGTGCAGCTTCTTCCCTGGCCAGCGTATTCCCCGGATATGTCGCTGATTGAACATGTCTGGGATTTCGTTGGTCGGCGTCTCGTTCGTGATCCTCGTCTTGTTGCTTCTACAGACGAACTTTGGGTACGCATACAAACAGTATGGAATGCTCTTGATCAGGCAGACATTAAAAATTTGTTTGACTCCGTACCACGTAGCGTAGCAGCACTTATTGCAGCGCGTGGTGGCTACACAAAATACACTGCTCGACATTGAAAATGCAACACCAAGAAGGAGTGGTCAGAAATTCATGCAAATTTTACCGTAGACGCACGTCACTGAGTTATGCAAATGATATGAAATGCGCAGCTCTCCGACGCACGTGAAGTAAGATATAAGAGAATGAAGTTGAAAAGTGGGCTATGTTCATGTTGGTTTTTCTGCCAGACTAATTATCGGAGAAATTTGGTTTTTGTCTCGAAGGATACGTGTGATAGGAGGAAATGCCACGCCGTCCTCAACGAAGACACTTCCAGCATATAAACGACTTTACAAGGGGTATGGTGATCGGACTTAGAAGGGAAGGTTGGTCCATACGTCAAATTGCAGCTGATACCCACATGGATGCAAGCACTGTGCATCGGCTGTGTCGGAGATGGTTGGAAAGAGGAAATGTAGCCACATTGAGGGGTGCAGGTGCAGCCAGAGTGACGTCAGACCGCTTGGATCGACGGATTCACCGACAAGCTGTGGCGGACCCGCAAGTCACTTGTACGTCGATTCTGCAGCACGTGCAAGGTACCCTGGATGTTCCTGTGTCGACCAGAACCATTTCCCGTCGACTGGTTGCACGTGGCCTGCAATCACGGCGCCCGCTAAGAAGACTGCCATTGACCTCACAGCACAAACTCCAACGTTTGGAATGGTGCCGGACCAGAGCGACGTGGATGGCAGAATGGCAAACCGTAGTGTTCTCAGATGAATCCCTCTTCTGTTTGTCCAGCGATAGTTATCGCATACGTGTGTGGCGTCGACGTGGAGAAAGATCGAATCCGGCTGTAACTGTGGAACGCCCCACAGCGCGACAACGTGGCATAATGGTTTGGGGCGCTATTGCATATCGTATCACCTCTAGTTCGTATTCGGGGCACTATGACGGCCCAACGATATGTAGATAATGTACTGCGGCCGGTGGCATTCCCCTACCTTCAGGGTCTGCCAAATGCAATTTTTCAACAGGATAACGCCCGGCCTCACAGTGCTCGAATCAGCCAACATGCTCTACGAGGTGTACAGATGCTTTCCTGGCCACCATACTCTCCTGACTTGTCACCAATCGAACATGTGTGGGACGTGATTGGACGCCGTTTGCACAACCTGTCACTGCCTCGTTCAGAGGACGAACTGTGGCAAATGGTTGAAAGGGAATGGAGTGCCATCCCTCAGGACACCATCCGCAGGCTTATTGACTCCATGCCTAGACGTTAGGGTGGGCCGAAAAAACACTTTTTTTTATTTCGAATTTGTAATAGCGCGGGAAAGTTGCGAATTATGAAGACAAAAAGAAGGAAAAAAAAATTATCGAAATCGGTTGATATCTTCCGATCGCGCATTAGGCCTAAAATTTGATAAAAAATGAAAAAACTTGATTTTCGCGATTTTTTTTTTAAATTTTTGAATTGGATGTTTTCGAAATATAATAGTGCGAAAAAGTAGCTAGTTGTAAAGACAAAAAGAAGGAAAAAAAAATTATCGAAATCCATTGATATCTTCCGATCGCGCATAAGGCCTAAAATTTGACAAAATATAAAAAAAACTTCATTTTTGCGATTTTTTTGAAAAAATTTTGAATGAAATGTTTTCATAATTTTTTCGCGCGGAAAAGTTTATAATTATGAAGACAAAAAGAGGGATAAAAAGGAGGAAAAAAAATTATCGAAATCGATTAATATCTTCCGGTCGTGCCTAGGGCATAAACTTAGACAAAATATGAAAAAACATCATTTTTGCGATTTTTTATTTAATTTTTTGAATTAGATGTTTTCGTAATGCAATAGTTTGTAACGTTTACTAATATAGCCTTAAAACATTGTGCTTTGATTTTGTTTTGGTCAGTTAATATCTTCCGATTGCACATTAACCCCAAAATTACCCAAAATAATAATTTTTAAAAAGTTACATTTTTACGCGTTTTTGGTTTTTGATGATTAATTTTTGTGAAACAACCGTAGTATTTTTTGAGACAGACTGACAATAAGATAGAAAAACAAACTACCACAGGTTCAGTCGATATTATTCAGTTACGAAAAGCCTTAGAAACTCTCATGCGTAGACGTCGGGCAGCAATCCAGGCAACGGCTCTCTTCCACTCCATCGCCGCCTTCCAAGGACCACGTCAGTTGTCTGCCTATATTGGTTTTTCAGTCTGCGTTTCTATGTAGTAATCGCAGAGTACTTTATTTAGTTTAATCTAGCTGTTTTCATTTTAAAATCCTTTAAGTCTTCTGTAATGATGTAGTTTTCTGCTCTGTGTGAACTCGGTGGTTTAACGAAAAAGTTATACAATTGCCGAGCCAAATAACAAGACAAATACTCTAATAACAAGACAAATATTTGGCTGCCCCACTTTTGGTACTCCAAAAACACTACCACCAAACAAGGCGTCCACTGGCAAGGACATCATTAGGTGCCGTACTCAAGAAAGGTTAAATTTGGCACTAGAAATTAATAATGGTGTCTTCGCCAGTTGGCAGTTAGTTTGATGGCAGTTCTTTGGAGTGCCAAAAGTGGGGCAGCCAAATATTTGTCTTGTTGTTAGAGTATTTGTCTTGTTATTACATTATTTTTTGTTAAATCACAGAGTCCACACACAGCAGGAAACTACATCATTACAGAAGACTACAAGGATTTTCAAAATGAAAACAGCTAGATTGAACTAAATATAAGTATACACTGCGATTACTACATAGAAGCGCAGACTGAAAAAACAATATAGGCAGACAGCTGACATGGTCCTAGGAAGGCGGCGATGGAGTGGAAGAGAGCCGTTGCCGGGCGAGCGACGTTGCCTGGATTGCTGCCCGACGTCTACGCATGAGAGTTTCTAAGGCTTTTCGTAACTGAATAATATCGACTGAACCTGTGGTAGTTTGTTTTTCTATCTTATTGTCAGTCTGTCTCAAAAAATACTACGGTTGTTTCACAAAAATTAATCATCAAAAACCAAAAACGCGTAAAAATGTAACTTTTTAAAAATTATTATTTTGGGTAATTTTGGGGTTAATGTGCAATCGGAAGATATTAACTGACCAAAACAAAATCAAAGCACAATGTTTTAAGGCTTTTTTAGTAAACGTTACAAACTATTGCATTACGAAAACATCTAATTCAAAAAATTAAATAAAAAATCGCAAAAATGATGTTTTTTCATATTTTGTCTAAGTTTAGGCCCCAGGCACGACCGGAAGATATTAATCGATTTCGATAATTTTTTTCCTCCTTTTTATCCCTCTTTTTGTCTTCATAATTATAAACTTTTCCGCGCGAAAAAATTATGAAAACATTTCATTCAAAATTTTTTCAAAAAAATCGCAAAAATGAAGTTTTTTTCATATTTTGTCAAATTTTAGGCCTTATGCGCGATCGGAAGATATCAATGGATTTCGATAATTTTTTTTTCCTTCTTTTTGTCTTCACAATTAGCTACTTTTCCGCACTATTACATTTCGAAAACATCCAATTCAAAAATTAAAAAAAAAATCGCGAAAATCAAGTTTTTTCATTTTTTGTCAAATTTTAGGCCTTATGCGCGATCGGAAGATATCAACCGATTTCGATAATTTTTTTTCCTTCTTTTTGTCTTCATAATTCGCAACTTTTCCGCGCTATTACAAATTCGAAATAAAAAAAAGTGTTTTTTCGGCCCACTCTACTAGACGTGTTTCTTCGTCCATCGCTGTCCGCGGTGGTCCTACTTCTTACTGAGCCGACGCCGTCCTCGCTCTAAATTTTGCTTATTTATTTTGAAATAAATATCACTTATTGTTCCATGCTGTCGCTGTCTTCTTACCAAATTTCATCAATTTCTGACCACTCTTTCTTGGTGTTGCATTTTCAATGTCGAGCAGTGTACTAATTTCAATATTTTTTTATTGTTTGTTGGATTTCTTAGTTTAATTATTTATTTGTACCACTATCACTCAGCTGTGTATTAAATTTCATTCAATTATGACGATTCCTTCATGGTGTTGCAGTCTTCACAAACATGAGTTTAGTATTATTTATCTATTCATTTATTTATTTTTGTTGAATTAAAATATGTAGGTCTCATGTTCCTTCTCGTTGTTGTTTTTGCAGATTGACATTCCTTCCGCAAATGGATAAACTTAAGATTATTGTGGAGAGAATATTGAAATTTCATTTAAAATTTACAGAAGAATATAAAGATTGAAAAGCGAAGAAAATGAATGAGATTTATAAAATAATACCTTCAGAAAATTCTAATTAAAAAGAAAATAAAGTTGTTTAAAAAGCACAAGGTTTTGATTTCTTTTTGTTAAAATTAAAAATTAATTGTTTTTAAATTTTATAAAGGTAGTAGATAGATAATTTTACATACATGTCTGAGCGGAAAATGGAATCGAAAAATTAGTATTATATATTACCTGACAAGCCATCTTAGAAAATGAATCTTTAAATTCTTGGATAAAACATTGCCAGAGTAGATAAAATTTTTTGAAAACTTACATGTAGAAATTTTTGAAAATTACAAACTACACTTTGTCCCCCCCCCCCCAATTTATACAACATCATTCACGGTATTGTATCATGGGAATCTTTAAGAGGGATCCTACTTTAGACAACTCAAAAAAAAAAAAATGGGGGATTTTTTTTAGCATTAGAAAAAAAAATCGATCCAACTTTTTGGATTATTTTATTACATGTCTAAACATGGGGTAAAATGCATTACATCCCCAACTCGGTTATTTCCATTGATAGACTGTTTCGGCTTATTATGCACTCATCTGCATGAAATACGAAAGTAACCGAGTTGGCGGTAAAAATCCTCTTATAGAGCAAAGAGAGCCAAAAAAAACTATTAGATAATGTGAAATTTGAATACCAACGAGCGACCGCACTTGGTACTCGTAAACTTTAAGGCAGAACTCGGGAAAACTTTAACAAGAAGTTCTGTCAAGAACTGAACGAGCCTACTTTCCCGTACATCGACATCGGCAATCTAGCATCTAATCAATATTCTCTTGAATATCTGAAACTGAAAATTATGTCAAACCTACCTTTATAACACTTAAAGCTGATTTCTAAAAGCAAAATATACCCCTCTCATCAGATGATCAGAACACGTAAAAAGTAAATAAACGAGTAAATAAAGTTTTGTCGCACCTTTTAAAGAATGTAACTGTTATAGTTCTTCCGTAGAAAAATTTCACAATCGCTTTCAAATGAAAAAAAAATAAATAAATAAAAGTACCAAGAACATCAAAACACATTTTATCGAAGAAAGAAAAAAAACCTCGTTCGTTAATAAAATATCTCGAATTTTATTTTTAATCCGTTGCCAGTTGTTAAATATAAGTAAAGAATAAAATGCTCTCGTGAATGAACAATTTTTGTAATAAAAAAAAAAAAAAAAAAAAATATCGTCTGCCAAAAATAAATAAATAAATAAATAAATAATAATAATAACAATAAATTAAACAAAAAAAATGAATAAATAAACAAAAAATCGTCTGCCCAGTAAGTCATTTTTTTCTGAGCCTGCATTTCCGCCATGTTTGCGGAGTCGGAGTCGGAATCAGAGTCCTCACAGAAGATTTTTCAGAAAAGTACTTTACATACATTTTTTATCAAAACCGTTTTCTTACACAGTTAGTTTGAAGGAAATCCGCCTTTAAGTTCAGAATCAACATTCAATTTAAATTTCCCAGCAGGCGCTCATGTTAAAATTTTTTTGAACGGTTCATCATTGAACGAAAAATGGTTCAAATTGAAAAGTGAAATATGGGAATGAGTCTCTCCGAGATCTTTCGAACAAAAAAAGTTTATTCAATTCGGACGGTTCACTTAAAAGTTATTAGGTGGAGAAAGGTTGCTTGAACGGTTCAATGTTGAACGAAAAAATGTTCAAATTGAAAATTTAAATACGGTAATGAAGTATCCTTGCCGAGATCTTTCGAACAAAAAAAAGTTTGTTTAAATCGGACTGTTCACTCAAAAGTTATTAGGGGTGAGAGGTTGTTTGAACGGTTCAATGTTGAACGAAAAATTGTTCAAATCGAAAATTTAAAAACGGGAATGAAGTATTCTTGATAAGATCTTTCGAACAAAAAAAAAAGTTTATTCAATTCGGACGGTTCACTTAAAAGTTATTAGGTGGGGAAAGGTTGCTTGATCGGTTCAATGTTGAACCAAAAATGTTCAAATTTAAAATTTAAATACAGTAATAAAGTATCCTTGCCGAGATCTTTCGAACAAAAAAAAGTTTGTTTAAATCGGACTGTTCACTCAAAAGTTATTAGGGGTGAGAGCTTGTTTGAACGGTTCAATGTTGAACGAAAAATTGTTCAAATCAAAAATGTAGATACGGGAATGAAGTATCCTTGAAAAGATCTTTCGAACAAAAAAAAGTTTGTTCAAATCGGACTGTTCATTCAAAAGTTAGTATCGCGGGACCGGTTATTTGAACGGCTCAAAGTTGAACCAAAAATTGTTCAAATCAAAAAATCAAATACGGGAATGAGCTGTACTCGCCGAGATCTTTCCAACAAAAAAAAGTTTGTCCAAATCGGAATGTTCATTCAAAAGTTATTAGGGGGGGACAGACAGACCGACAGACCGACCGACAGACCGACCGACAGACCGACACACAAATTCCCCATCTCAATACCCTACTTTCAAATTTTTAATTTTTCGATATTCATTTTACCTCTTTATTTTTTTAACTTGGCGATATTTTTTGGACTTGGCGATATTTTTTTTAACTTGGCGATTTTTTTTGGACTTGGCGATATTTTTTAGATGCATTAAGCTACTTTTCCTACTTTTTTCGTCTTTCTTTTATTTTTAACGGGAAAGTAGGCTAAAAACGGGAATGAAGTATTCTTGATAAGATCTTTCGAACAAAAAAAAAGTTTATTCAATTCGGACGGTTCACTTAAAAGTTATTAGGTGGGAAAAGGTTGCTTGAACGGTTCAATGTTGAACTAAAAATGTTCAAATTTAAAATTTAAGTACGGTAACTAAGTGTCCTTGCCGAAATGCTTCGAACAAAAAAAAATTGTTTAAATCAGACTGTTCACTCAAAAGTTATTAGGGGTGACAGCTTGTTTGAACGGTTCAATGTTGAACGAAAAATTGTTCAAATCGAAAATGTAGATACGGGCATGAAGTACCCTTGAAAAGATCTTTCGAACAAAAAAAAGTTTGTTCAAATCGGACTGTTAACTAAAAAGTTAATATCGCGGGCCAGGTTGTTTGAACGGTTTAAAGTTGCACCAAAAATTGTTCAAATCGAAAAATCAAATATGGGAATGAGCTGTACTCGCCGAGATCTTTCCAACAAAAAAAAGTTTGTCCAAATCGGAATGTTCATTCAAAAGTTATTAGGAGGGGGGGGACAGACAGACCGACCGACCGACAGACACACAAATTTCCCATCTCAATACCCTACTTTCAAATTTTTAATTTTTCGATATTCATTTTACCTTTTTATTTTTTTAACTTGGCGATATTTTTTGGACTTGGTGATATTTTTTTTCACTTGGCGATATTTTTTGGACTTGGCGATATTTTTTAGATGCATTAAGCCACTTTTAATACTTTTTTCGTCTTTCTTTTATTTTTAACGGGAAAGTAGGCTAAAAATGGAAAAGTGTATAATTGTATTGTTAGTGTGTACTTAGTCCTTTAATCTCTATTGTTTCTTCTGGTGCGTTATTTGTATTTTTCATCACATACAAAACCCATTGTTTTGACTTGCATCTGTATCCCCGAAAATACCTGCTGAAATCTCCCGCAGTTAATAGTGTTATATACATTTGTTTTCTGTATTTTCTATAGTGTTTATCTAACTTATAATGTTAATAAGCCAAATCAAATTTTTAAAGTACCAAATTAATATACACGAGTAAAAACAAATTATTAATTTCTCAAATGTTAACTATTTATCCATAATTTTTTTCCTTTGAGCGCCAAGGCGTCAATAAAAGACCTTAATGTAGCTATTTAAATTTTAATTCAGAGGTAAAATGTTAAACTCTTCTGGCAACTAATAAACACGTTACCAGAATGTAAAACACCAAACTACAGAACATAAATGAGAAGCTAAAAATTGTAAATGTTAATTTAAAATTGCATAATTTACGGATCATAAACTATAAGCCCAGTAGAACATTGTGTTTTATTTCTTGTCGGTCCGAATCGATTTTTAGTGGTTGTTTCAGACTAGCGAACCTCGAATGATTTGAAAGCTATCTGTTTGTATCTGTATGAGAAAGAAAAAAGTACCATTAATTAATAAATAACAATATAAATTTACATTTATTCATTTCTGATACAATATTGATGTCTAAATGTATTTTCACAAGAAATGTTTTACAACATAATTATTTTGTAACAAAGTGTATAAATAAAATCAAAACAGAAACACACAAGTTGAGAATAATGATAATTAGTATGCTTCATATTTTCTGTTTACTGAATCGGAATTTATGAGAATGGTTTCACGCAACAAACTCATTTCGTAAAAGCTCTTAAGAGTCATGTGATTTTCTCTCTTTCCAAGAGAATTTTAGTTAATAATCAATATGTTTTATAAACAGAAACGCTTTGTGAAACTGAGTCAGAAATTCATTTCATGCAAATGTACAAAGTAAAATATTGCGTGGAAACCTAAGTATAATAGTTTAAAGACGACTTGCTGATTACTGAAACTTAAATATTCTAGGAGAATATATTATTACATATGAAATGCGTCGGTATGTATGGTCAAAATGTAAGTAAACTGCTTACATCAACTCATATAAATAATGATAATAATGACGAAACACATTGTTATGAGCAAAATCTCTTCTGATAGTTTTTTCGCTTATTATAGCTGCGGTAAGAAACATCGCAATTTTAATCAAGCTCTACTGAGTGGCAGAAAGAATTACATTAAAAAAACACAAACACACACGTACACACATCGGAGGGTAATGTTCTGAATTCTCGCATAACGGGAAGACTCACTTGTATTTATTTATACCCAAATAATATAGGCGATTCCTCATTATGATGTTCTGATATAGAACGCAGCTCCAGATGGGATTGTTCAGAAAAATTGTAAAATCCTCTCGAAATTCGATAACAATTTATTGAAAAAAATTAGATATATATTGAAGTATACTGCCGTGCTAAGCGCAAAAGTGGTATCTGCAGTCGAGCTCAAACTGAGGTATAACTCTTTAAAGTTTTGTGCCACCATGTATTTGATTCAGATGAAACTTTTTCAGAATTTTTTAAAAAATATTTCCCGTTCTCAAATGACGATATAATTTTGTATTTAGGTAAAACACGTCACAAAGAGCCACCTGGTGGCGATAAATCAATTTTGTTAAAAAGTGCAGATACGACTTTTGTGTTTAGCACGGCAGTATAGTCTTAATTTTTTGTAAGTTAAATTTGATGTGAAGTGAAAAAATATTTCAGATAAGTTTTATAATTAAAAGTTAAGAACATGTTATTTGTTGAACATTTACGTTAATAACATCAGCTAAAGTAAGTTTGTGGATGAGGAAGCAATTAAACGCTATTTATTATTTGTCTGGGACTGAGAGAATTATGGTAAAAATAATTTCTTCTCAATTTATCTACGATCCGATACACTTTCTGCTTTTGACTTAAATTAGTCTGTGAGGAAAATTAATCCGAAACACAATGAATTCTCATGGAACATAACAACAAAACATCTCATACGTATGTAGATATTTGACATTTAAGCTAACACTAATTTATTCTTTATAATTGTTATTATTTTCACTATTTTTAAGGTTAAAAACTTTTCCTGAGACCGTTTCATAGGCTGCATAATTTTGCGAATTAGAGTGACTGATAGCGCGTCGATACTTTGGTGGTACTAAGGAATCCACATTGATAGATCTCAAGTCCGTGTCTCGTCGTTCCATATCACGGATATTTTGCTCATGTCATCATACATTAAATTTCACATCAATTAAACAGCACATTGATTAAGGTACTGTTGTAACCCAGCAACTTTGGCCTTTTTAGATAGTAAACAGATGGAGCAGAATGTACCTCAAAGGATCGCTGGTGGATTTTCGCTTAAAACGAATTGCACATAAATTAAGCAGCACATTAATTAGGGTATTTTATTTGTAACGCAGCAACTTTGGCCTTTTTATATAACAAACAGATGGAGCAGAATGTATCTCGAAAGATCGCTGGTGGATTTTTGCTTAAAACAAATTGCTCATCAATTAAGCAGCACATTGATTAAGGTACTTTATTTGTAACCCAGCAGCTTTGACCTTTTTATTTAACAAAAATTTGGAGCAGAGTGTAACTCGAAAGCTTGCTGGTGGATTTTTGCTAAAAACGAATTTTGAAAATCGAAAACATAAACGGAAATGCTACACTGATCCAGAACATCCATGCACTGCCAGGGCTTCATAGCTAGGTCCACAGTGAAAGAACCTTGTAGTTTACCACCTGTGTTTCTGAGTAGCTGCTGTATGTTGAAATAAGAATTGAAAATGCAAGCTGGGGGGTTTAAGAATATAGTATCCCTTTCATCATCAACTTACGCTGTACTGTAAAACTAATGCAGCAATCAAAATGAAATGTAGCTTCTAGAAATTAAATTTGGCATCTGAAAATGGAATGTAGCATCTAAGAATGGAATGTGGCAGTATTGAACATTAATATAAACACATTTAATTCAATTTTATTAGAAAAAAAAATATATATATGAGCTTCCTATACATAGAAATAAAGTATGATTCTCAGAAGATATTCAGCAATTTATCGCAAGGTAAGAATTAGCAATGAACGTAAAGAATAATTGTTGAGGACACAATCTTATTGAATCCAATTTAAAACACAATTCGTTTTAGCAATATTATTTAACGTGAAACATTTTAAGTAAACTTCAACATGCCATTAGCTACTCGAAGAGTATCCAGTCTCCGACCTATTTTGCTCCGGACATAAGGACATTTTACGCAGTCGCAGTAATAAATTGTTTCTGGGAAGAATCGATTTCGCTATACTCTCTACATATGTTCTCAACTTGAGAATGTCCATAGTTTGAAGTAAGGAATCGAATTCTTGTCTGGAGGGAAACCGAGACGATTCAATTATTTTCGAGTAACTGATTGTTCTCAAGGTATACAAAATACACAGCGTACGAAAGAAATTTTCCCAACAAATAGTATTAAGAATTGAAAATCTGAATTACAGAATAAAATCCAGTATTTTTAAAAAATCTAAACACTAATTCAACTTTTTATATCAATTCCCTATGCGGTGATTAATTCATTTACTCCCTGTAGGAGTTGACCTATAATATCTTGATTGTTTTTGTTATAAATAACCTGTCAATTGCTTATAAATAAAAAGATCAGTAAAGCATTTTTACATAATTTTTAGAACAAGCTTATTGTTACTATTTAAGATTGGAAAATTGATGGTTTTTATTTATTCCTCTTCAGGATAGTACATTGACAAAAATTAAACGCGTGAGATCTTTGTTAGGTAAACAATCTTCAGTACTTTGTTAAAATACTCAGTGGGTCAGGCAGCATTTTTTCTTGTTTAACCTAAAAATATTTATTCTAAACAAAAGTTCTTTTATAACCAATTTTTGTATTTTACTTGATATTAAATCATCTGATATAAAGTAGATTTTAAAGACTTGAAAATATGAACTGAGTAATTTCAAATGCTGGTTTACAAGTAAACTCGGATCCAACATTGGGATCTATTAGTGCTATCCAATTTTGAAGAAACTCTTGCATTATATTTTTCAAGGAAATAATATTACCCCAAAATTGCAAAGTATTTTTGATGAGCCAAAACTTAAGATCCAATAATGCGGTTTAATTTGAAGAAATTCTTCAATTATAGTTTGAGGGAAAGAATAATAGCTCCCAAGAGCAAATTATTATTGAAGATATCCGGTGCTCATGCAGAAGCAAGAGACGTAGTAAAATTTATTGCAACAACCCAGGTTTGACATGAAGTAGTTAAAAAATAACTGTAAGCAACTATTATGCAAAATAGTACTATAAGAAAGCATTTAAAATAAACTACTTGCTTGATATAAAAATATTCCGAGTTTTCAACCACTCTACTGAGTATTTCGTCTCCATGAGCTCTACTGAAAAAATAAATTATAGAAAACGATGCAAACATACAGAAAAATCAAGTCAGAGGCCAGCGGAGTGGAGCATGAGTATGCAACAGTTGCAGTTAGACATTGAATTTTTGTGAAAACTGGATGCTTAAGTTAGCAGTGGTACATTTCATATATCTTAGCTTAACATCGAAAAGACTACGCACACCTAGTCTTCTTCGAAAATTCATTGAAAATTTTCCTTACAAACATGCAAATTTAAATGAATTAACTAGTTTAGAGGTACCTGTAATTGCATATTATTAGGAATATTAGTTATAAGCTTGATAACAAAAGCAACATGAAGCTCATGCTGTCTTTTGAAATCAAATCAATATTTATGCGATATTAAGCTTCATACATTCAACATTTATGCGAATAATTGACATTGAAAAGAAAACAAGTACCCCCAATTATATATTGCGGCTATTGCCATCAGAAAATTATTAATAAGAGCTTCAGAACACAAAATTTTGCATTAATTATTAAATATAATAGCTCGTAATATTAAATATCAGAAATCTTGTTAACAGCAAACGAGTTGAGTCGATTTGAAGATTTTGTAACAATAAGTACATTACTGCTGTTGAGATATTTCCCAAAAATAGTTTGAAGCTTCGAATCATTTAAAAAACTAATACACTGTTTAAAGTCTACAAATATTTAGCTATTGCAGTTCTAGATTTGGATAATTATTACATTTCAAAATGTAGTACCAAAATAATTTTAATCGCTTTTCTTCAAAAGTAGTCTGATTTAAAGAAGGAAAGTAAGTTTTTCTTGACGTAGATCAAGATAAATGCAGAATCGCCTAAGTATCACATAGCAAAAAAAATCTACATAAATGATTATTAGTTAGTACTTTTAAAAATACTAAGCAGTTGAACAATAATCACATAATCAAATGTTATAAGTCATTTAAAACTGGGAAAACGTTCGCGAAAATCGAGATCTAAGAATTAAATCTTTCTTACTGTACTAAAAAATAAATCTATTATTTGGGAAAATGTTATATATTTGCAATATACAACTATCATATATAACCAATGATTCAAAATATTTCTTGACAGAGAATTTTTTAAATCTCTCTTCAAACTTCGTTACTAGAAATACTATGAAACTAATGAAAAGAAAAAAATTCTAAAAGTGGGGCTGTAGTTATGGCTTTCAGTTTTTTTAACTGAAATATTCGAATGTAACATTAATTTCTCATTTCTTATAAATGTTTTTATTCAGAAAAATTAATGAATTGGTTTTGAAACTTGCTGTTCTGAAGAAAAAAAGAAACAGATGATTAACAGACGTCTAAGATGCTTTTAAAGTAATTGTCCAGAAAAAATGTACACTTAATTCTAAGTACCGAAACGAATTACTTTAAACCTATTCTGATCAAAGGAAAACTAGAAAAATCTTATTTCAGTAAAATATTTTATGAAAGGCATGCAGGTCATGAATTATTCACATCTTTGAAAAATTTTACATAAAAATGTTGATAGTTTCATCTCACTCTACTTATTCCTTGATTTTTTTTCAGATAAAAAACACTTTCTAATGATTCTTTTTCTTTAAATAACCACTTGTTGCAGTATAGCATGGGAAATTAGTTATCTTTGTCAAAAAGCAATTATATTTCTCTTTGAAGTTATGTCTACTGCAGAGAAAAAGCTACAACATAAACCATACAAATACATTTGCTTCACAGTTAAAAATTATAGTTCTTTGTTTTATGCTTTTAAAATCTCATTTGGACTGAAGCAAAAACTAAATAAAAAATCATGTACATCGTTTGCTTCAGAACAAAAACAAATATAAAAACAACAACAACAACAACAATTGATAAGCAGATATATGCATTAATTGCAAACATAATCTCTGCTCTTATCGCCTCCTATCCACGGCAATGAACAGCTAGTTGAGCTTGTGAATTGAACAAATAGACCAAATTTTAAAATGCTTTGTTTGACAGAAGAGTTTTAAATAAAATAAGTAAAAACCGCTTTTTCGCCTAATAATTATTTATTAATCGATTTTTGAATTTATTGATGATCTTCGGAAATGGTACGTACCAAGATTATAGAAATTGCCGAAAGGCAGTTGGGTACGAACCATCTCTGAGTGAAGCTTTCTTGTGTTTATTTTATATGAGTGCATAACAGAGAAGTTCAATTGAGGCAAGGAAGGGCAAATGGATGCAAGCTGTGTTTTTTGCTATGCTGTGTAGCGGCCCCTACCAAATCTACTAGTACCAGCTCTTTCCCCTAAACATAAGACAGTTTCTTCTATCAGTTATACTAGTTATCTCCAAGTGTTTAACCGACTTTTTAGATGCTTCAATTGTTTTCTCGATTATCTCAATTTCATCAGTTTCGGATTTTCAAGAATGAACCTCTTTACGAGAGGACATGCCAGACTAGTCGAAAACTAGGAACCCTGTCCTTGAGAAGGCCCGGCTCGAGATTGGAGTAATAAAATTTTTATAAATTTAATAGGGGAAGGGGGCCCAGTGACATAACTAACATGGGGCCCGCTTTAGCTTTCAGCGGTCCTGTACCTCTTCATTCAAAAAAATGCATTTTAAAAGCTGTCTAAAAGCTCTGTAAGTAAAATTCAGTTTTACTACTCATAGAAATCACGAGCGGTGAAGTGGTATCACTTTGGGCCATCTTTGAAAGTAACCGTCGGAGTACTAGAATTATGTTCGTCGCTGTGTTTCGTGGATGCATTATCACCAGTTGCAGTTCCTGTGCCATCCACGCTCGCTGTTGATTCTTCAGGCGTCTTGGACACCTCGGTCACTTCGTGGTCGTGGTAGTGCTTATGTCGGTGGTGGAAGGTCTGCAGAGAGAAGCGGCGGTGCGTGCCTTTGCGTCCGCCACGGCGACGACTGATGTGCGGGTTCCCCTTTCGCATCGTCAGGTTCCGTAGAATTTGAAGTTGGGTGTACACACGGCGTAATTCAATCTGCATAGTTATAAAACATATATATATTTTTTTTGGTACAGATATATTAATAAGTGTTACATGTAAGCTATGATCATGGCACAAAGCTGTCTTACATAATTCTCATATCCAAAAGTTTTGCCTTCGATTTTGGAGTAATTCTATTTCCTAATGTTTGTTTGTTTATTAATTACATATGTATATTGATAGTTAACAATATACAGAATTCACCTTAAGCATAACATTTTTAACCCACGACATTTTTAACTGCACGATTTTTTATTTTTCTTTGAAAAAAAACCTATGTTTTTCAATGTAATAAGAAAATATGGAAAAATATTTTTAAAATTTAACTTTGAAGATAAATAATGATAATTGCTTTAAAGATACATAATACTTGCTTTTTGTGCATTGAGTTGCTTACCCTCCTACTACATTACCCTACTACATTCTGCTGGTCATAAAGAGGAAAAATTGTCCAAGTATCCAATTGGCAACGCAGTGTAGGGTTAAGCAATGCCCATTGTAGAAAAAAAAATTACAAATAGAACCTTATATGTTTGAATGCTAACCCATCTTTCTAAAACTATTGGAAACTACCTATGTGGGTTATTAAAATAATTACTAAAATCGGATAAAATATATTCAGTGCAATAAATTAATAAAAGAACTATTGGAATGCAGCATTAACCGTTAAAGTTTATTTTTTTAAAGGTTACATTGAGGACAGTACAAATAAATACATCCTTTATGCTATGCTGAATTTAATCTTCCAATGAAGCAAATAATCATCACAAGGACGACTTTTGGACAGATTCGATGCTTCAGACATATTACTTCAGAGATACAAGAATTTTTTAAAGTACACTGGTGTGCAAAAATTAAGGAAAAAAATGAAAACTCAGCGTACTTGCGGAAAAATTAAAGCGTGGTGAAAGACCAATCAGGACATTGAGCAGGGTTATGTACGTTAACATAAAAGCAAACACATGCAGTTAGACATGGTGGGTCAGTTTTGGAGAGGGTAAGTAACATTCGTGATGGGAGCTCAGCCTGTTTGAGTGAGCAATTGCACTTCATATTTCAGTTTGAACGATGGTGAGTTTCTACCTTAGTGTCAAATGCCGCACAATAGATCTCTTAGAAGATATCTGTACGATTTTACCAAAGGTTGAGGATTTTCGAAGTGTGGCTGCGGAATTCAGCATTGCTCATAGCATCGTTTCTTGACTTTGGAGAACATTTCTAACTCTAAAAACAGCTGTAAGATGGTTTATAGTGATCGTCCACGAGTAAACACGACAGCAGACGGCCAATACATTGTCCTACTAGCAAAAATGAATTAGTAGCAGACAGCGGGAGAGATGGTAAAACCCATACAAACGGACTACTCTCCAATACTCTTTAAAACACGGACAAAAAAAAAACATTACTGACTCAATGTACTGTCTGATTTTTTCACATAAAACCTTCCGCGTATGCACGCATGCGTCAGGTCTTCTCTGATCTTACCAAAACAGGGGTGATAGGTAATATAACAATAAGGGGAAAATAAAAAGAAGT
Organism: Uloborus plumipes; assembly: GCA_038373865.1. NCBI lineage: Eukaryota > Metazoa > Arthropoda > Arachnida > Araneae > Uloboridae > Uloborus > Uloborus plumipes. Next base: position 35,290 of record JAXGGA010010872.1, read on the forward strand.
ATTTTGATCCCTATCATACAACGTAGAACGATGGTAATTTCAAATACACAGTTTAGTTGAGTATGTCAAACGGATAGTAAATGCATGTTTTAAATTGAAAACTTCGGAAAGTTCCAACTGACAACCCATCACCTCTTTTTTAAGTGGAACGGTTCGCGAGTGCTAGGCGCAGCTTTCAAGGATGGACACTGGACAGATCAATACTTGGCACATAGAAGATTTTTTAACTTGAAGGAGGAAAGATTTATTTTGCATGTAAAACATTTAAAATCACTGTGGTGACTTACACGAATTTCCTCTGGATCCATATCGCTGAGGTTAATATCCGAGAAGTCAACATCTCCGTTTGAAGTAATAGCTTCTCGCAATTTGATGGCTTCCATCTGGTCGCGCACATCTCCGCTCGACGACAACTGCCGGCCTGACTGGTAATCCATGATGTCGGGAGGACGAGCGTGGTACCAGAGCTGATAAAGAAAATAAACATTAATATTGGACGATCAAAAACTTAATTTTGTAGGAAAACAAGTGGAAAACAGTTCAATAATAATACACTGTAAAAATGAATGTTGTTTTTACAGTATAATACAGCAAATTTTATCGTAATGAACTGCGGAAATTGTTAATTTTACAGTAATAAACTATAAATTTCTAATTTTACATTACTAAACTGTAAAATTGCTAATTTTACAGTTTATTACCGTGGGTTTTATTTTAAAGTGGAACCTGTGTTGCCAGTATTATACTGTTGTTTTTACAGTATGGTACAGCTGAATTTTACGGCAATAAACTGTAAAATTCCTAACTTTACAGTAAGAAACTAAAATAGCTAGTTTTACAGTTTATTACTGTGCATTTTGCAGTTTTTAATTGAAACCTCGGCTGCCAGTATTATACTGTAAAAACAGCAGTTCATTTTTTGCAGTGTAATACAAAGGGTGCTTCGGTAAGAAAGTGAAATTTAAGATTTATTAAAGAAAACTATATAATTACGAGGTGGCTCTTTTTTACATCATTTCAGTGAGTACATACGCTAATGCAGGAAGGCCATGTTTGATTTTTTCAAGACATTTTGTAAGTTATTACACTGTAAACAATTTGTGTAAAGTTACTATTGTTAATGGGGGTAACGTTACACAACTTCTGGAGTAAGCTGTTCGGGTCAATCCATGTCAAATCACCCAGGAAAACGGGATTTTGTAACCCATGTCCTCGGATTTTGATAAAATTTAGTGTATTTAATATTTTTATGGTGGTAAGTAACCATATGAATTCTTTTGCCCATATGTGATCTGGTTTTTGTTTTACAGGCCGTCAAACTTTTCAAAAAATTGCATTTTCTGTCAACCGCTAAGCCTAATCTGCATGTATGCGTATCTGTTCAGTAAATTGTGACGGGTGTAGAAATCTTTCAATATCTCTAAAAATTCTCAAATATGTTGCTGAAAGTATGAGGATTTAATAAAAAAATACTTAAAATTTATATAATGTAACTTTGTTTGAATAAAATTTGAACAAACTACGACAAGCAATTTTTTTCTTGTGCAAAACATGAGTTTACGTAAGTGGCATTTCACGAAAAGGCGGAGGTCCTATTCAATAATGGAAGCATTCGAAATGAGCCTGAAGGTGTGTTCTATCATTGCAAAGAATAAAATTAGTGGTTTTTTACGTTTTCTCGTTGCTATTGCGCAATATACACATTTAAGTACCAAAATTTTTGAAAAAAAGTTCTAGTCATTTTCCTAACCTAAATTTCACTGAAAAGCAAACATACCTTTATTTTTAAATGTATTTACAGCCCTATTATACTACTTAAAAATCATCTTAATCCCTTATTAAGCAGAAACAAAAGTGAGAAATAATTTATGACTCCCAAATTCAGTTGGTAAGTTCAGCAAAACATTAGTTGTAGAATAAAGATGTAAAAAACATGAATTTACTTTAGTGGCTTTTTCATGAAGAGGCGGAGGTCACGTTTGATAATAGAAGCATTCGAAATAAACCTAAAGGTGTGTTCTATCTTTGCAAAGAATAAAATTAGTGGCTTTTTTTCGTTTTCTTGTTGTTATTGCACAATATACACATTTCAGTACCAACATTTTTGAAAAAGGTTCTAGTTATTTTTCTAACAAAAAATTTTCAATATTTTATGTGTAAAGTAAGCACTGATCATGCCTTTGTAACATAAAAAGTATTGTAATTAGTGTTAATCATTTATAATTATATTTAATGTGTGAAGAAGAGATAGGATAGCCCAATCTTTGAAGAAGAAATAATAATGAAAAATATGAGTTTCCGGATCTTATCGGATTGTTTGTCTTTGAAGTGTTTGTGAGATCCTGTTTTCAGGAAATTTAAGGAAAATACTGTTTGATATTTTAACGCTCGACCTTCCTTGTATTTGCGCATGTATCAGGTGTCTTTTTATTTTATCAAAATATGGGTGATAGTGATAAGAGGGATAAAGAATGTGAGTGGATAAAGCAGTGAGTAACCGCCCCTTTTAGACGAGTTGAAGGCAAAAATCCTCTTATAAAGCAAAGAGAGCCGAAAAAAACTGGGAACTAATGTGAAATTAGAACACCAGCGAGCGACCGCACTTGGTACGGTTCAACTCGTAAATGATGTACCGTACCAAGTGCGGTCGCTCGCTGGTGTTCTAATTTCACATTAGCTACTAGTTTTTTTCTACTCTCTTTGCTTTATAAGAGGATTTTTGCCTCCAACTCGGCTAGTTTCGTATTCCATGCGGATGAGTGCATAATAAGCACGAAACTGCAGTCAATGAATCGAAATAGCCGAGTTGGCGGTGTACTGCATGTTTCTGTCTTAGCTCTTGCTTAGGGGTGAAAATGAGGTTAGGAAAATAACTAGAACTTTTTTCAAAAATGTTGGTACTGAAATGTGTATATTGTGCAATAGCTACAAGAAAACGAAAAAAAACCACTAATTTTATTCTTTGCAATGATAGAACACACCTTTAAGTTTATTTCGAATGCTTCGATTATTGAACATGACCTCCGCCTCTTCATGAAAAAGTCACTAAAGTAAATTCATGTTTTGCACATCTTTATTCTGCAACTGATGTTTTGCTGAACTTAACAACTGAATTTGGGAGTCATAAATTATTTCTCATTTTTGTTTATGCTTAATAAGGGGTTAAGATGATTTTTAAGTAGTATAATAGGGCTGTAAATACACTTAAAAATAAAGGTATGTTTGCTTTTCAGTGAAATTTAGGTTAGGAAAATGACTAGAACTTTTTAAAAAAAATTTTGGTACTCAAATGTGTATATTGCGCAATAGTAACGAGAAAACGTAAAAAAACCACTAATTTTATTCTTTGCAGTGATAGGGCACACCTTCAGGCTCATTTCGAATGCTTCCATTATTGAATAGGACCTCCGCCTTTTCGTGAAATGCCACTTAAGTAAACTCATGTTTTGCACAAGAAAAAAATTGCTTGTCGTAGTTTGTTCAAATTTTATTCAAACAAAATTACATTATATAAATTTCAAGCATTTTTTTAATAAATCCCCACACTTTCAGCAACATATCTGAGAATTTTTAGAGATATTGAAAGATTTCTACACCCGTCACAATTTACTGAACAGATACGCATACATGCAGATTAGGCTTAGCGGTTGACAGAAAATGCAACTTTTTGAAAAGTTTGACGGCCTGTAAAACAAAAACCAGATCACATATGGGCAAAAGAATTCATATGGTTCCTTACCACCATAAAAATATTAAATACACCAAATTTTATCAAAATCCGAGGACATGGGTTACATGGCCGGGTGAACTGACATGGAATGACCCTGTTCCAATTTTAACCCATTAATGCCTAGCGTCCCTTTTTAGGGACGGTCCAAAAAAGGGTCTGAATTTCCCCAAAATGAACATTTTAACCAAATAATAGTGTTCAATTAGTACCTTAGAATTGTTTCAATTCGTTATTAACAGATTGCAGCACATAACCATTGTAAAGTGTGTTCTGCAGCAGTTTTAAGATGATAGTAATAAAAAATTACATCGTTCACTATCTCAAGAAAAAAAAACCTAAGTTTTCAAAGTTATTCCCAGCTTCTCAGTTTATGTTAATTGCTGATTTTATATCTTCTTATAAAATGTCTTTTTAAATATTATATCGCAGGCAGAAAAAAATTTTAGTAAAAAAAGTATGTACCCTCTGGGGTCTATTGTAACTTTTAAGGGACGATTTTTCTTTCCTTAACAAAAAAAATATTTTTTACATAATATTTTTTTAATTATTTTACCTGTCCATTAAACACTGTTTGTAACCAGTATACAAAATATCTTTGGAAAAAAAATGTCAGGCAGTAATGGGTTAAGAAAACTCTAATTGTTCGAGGAAAGATTCACACAGCCGGTGTAAAGTTCCACTAAGTGTTAAAATTACTGGCGTATTATTCAAAGTGCATGCGTCAAGACAAACTTCAGAGCAGAGCTCTTGAAGTCCTACAAATTTTAGTGCCAGGGAACTAGCATTCCAATAGAGAGCAAACCTTTGAGAGCCCCTTTTGCTCTCTACCCTTTTAAATGTCATAAATGTTTCCTTTGACGTTTAATTTTAAATGTTTTACATTCGTTTTTTTTTTCTATTTTTATTCTTGTATATTTTTCAGTGATCAAACTTGCATGGGTTAATTGCTAAGTTATCATTTTAAATTGCACATTTAATAAGAAAAAGTAGATCAATGTAGTGATGTAAAATCTTAAAGTCGCTTTTCCTGTTTTAGCAAATTTATAGATAGCAAATTGCCATCCAAATTAAAAGACAATTTCTACCTTAATTAAGGTTAAAGGAAAAATTGATACAAGAATTAAAAATTACAAAGTAGTAATTCACAAAACAAAATTATATGTACTTAAAATGCTCTTAAATCTTTTCTTTAGTGTTGTGTTCAAATAACTAGAAAGTATAAAGATCAATAAATGAGAAAAATTCACCAGTGTTTAAGGGGAAAAGTCTATTCTTAAGTGCTGTCCCCAAATTCAAAGAGAAACCATCTAATCACAACGCAGAAAGAAAAGCAAGTATATGAGTAACTCACTTCAGAAAAAGTCAAGACAAAAATTACTGTTCTTCTTTAATAAAGGACGAGACTGCTAATGTTGTGTAATAAAACGGGCGGAAGAGAAATACTCATTACATTGATTAGGATTCTTTAACATTTGAGCATATTTACAAACCTCAAAAAAGATGAAAAGAAAAAAAAAAAACATCAAGAGAGAAAAAAAAAATCAAAGAAGACAGACATTCGAAAATTAAGAAAATAAACGTACGTTAGAGTGAAGTTTCTATTTTCTAACATTTTTGAGCAATGTAGAATGTAGAATTTAATTAACTGAAAGAACATTAAAACAGAAAAACATGACAGAAAGTTCTGTATTGATACCTTGTTAACAAACCGATCACAGCTTTACTTTTATCCCTCTAGAACGTGTCACAAACCATCATCGTTCACGCTATGATTTTGATTTTCGGGAAACGTTTCGCATTTTGAAAAATCCTACATAACCTATTAATGGTTCTCCTTCGCTCATTAGTCTGTAATATTGCGTGGAGCTAAGCCATTTTCGTCTCCAAAATGGATATTTTATTAAATGTCCGTCCGTGCTCTTATTAATTTTTTTTTGTTTTTGCCTCTTCTGTGACTGAGTGCTTTTTTTTTTTTTTATGTTTTCAGTATGGTTGGGGATTTCTAGAATTAACTTTTGTCCATCATATAGTTATTTTCAATTTTCATTGATTGTACTTTTAACTTTCTTGGCTATTGAGCTTAATAATACGGGAAAAGTTTTAGATAATTTTAAAAACTGTTTGATCCATCTGTCTTTTAGAGGTTGCAAAATTCGAACTCTGCATTATAAGAGCTAAAGAGTTGAATTTTGCTTATATAAGGTCGAGAATTCGTTATATATCATTTCGAGACGCTGTGACAACAACACATTGGTTTAGAGTAATAATAAGTGAAAAAAAAATCGTGGCGCACGTGCATGACGCAAAGTATTTTTTTTTTTTTTTTTTTTCATTTTTGTTTGAAGGTACTATTTTACGGACAATAATGAAAAAACGTATTTAAATGGAATCACAAATATGAAAAACACATTGTTCTTTTTCATGTACTGCAATTTTCAGAAGATATTTATGATTTTGATCCACTGAATCCATTTTGAAAGATGTAAGTTATTTTACTTTACCCCTCATTTCCAAATGTGTGTGTTGAAAAATTGCTGAACTGCGTGATGCATTTTATTTCACAATCCTTATTAAATAAACCTCGAGTTCTTTTTTACTTTATTCCTAAAGTTGAAAGTCCAACAGGGGCAATACAACTGTGACGAGATTCCTTTTTCAAGTTAATTTATTTCAAAGCTTATTAAAAAGGAGATGGGAGGAAAAGAAGACGGTTAAAAAACCTCCTCCTCCTCTTGCGTCTAATGATGTTCCGGTGAATGAAATGATCTTTCCTAACTCTTCTCACTAAATGAATTCGCTTCACTTACTTTGGGTGCGAAGATGAGAAACAAGATGAGGGTAACGGTGCACTGGCAACGGAGAAAGTACAAAAGGTAGATGTAGTCTGGCTGTAGATTGGACCACACAACATGCCTGCGAGGAAACATTAAGAGCAGTACGTTATTATTTTAAACAGCGTTTGATTACATTTACTTAAATAAAAGCAAAATTTGCAAACGATATACACTGCTTCACTGTAAATTTTACGGTAATAAACTTAAAAAATTGCTAATTTTACAATAATAAACTGTAAAATTGTGAACTTTACAGTACTAAACTGTAAAATTGCTAATTTTACTGTAATAAATTGTAAAATTGTTAATTTTATAGTTTATTACCGTGCATTTTACAGTTTTAAACTGAACCTCTGCTGCCAGTATTGTACTGTCAGTTTTACAGTATAATACAGCTAAATATTACGGCAAAAAACTGTAAAATTTCTAACTTTACAGTAAGAAACTGTAAAATTGCTATTTTTACAGTTCATTGCTGTGCATTTTACAGTTTTTAAGTGAAACCTCGGCTGCCAATATTACACTATAAAAACAAGTTATTTTTTGCAGTGTAGTGGTTTTTTTTTTGAAGTTCTATATTTTTCTCCAAACTAACTTTTAATATTTTCTTTTCATTTGGTGTACATATAATTATGAATAAATTAATAAAATGATGTCAGTTGTGTACTTTCCAGTACCTAAACATTGTTTTCAACAAGTTATTTAAATTTCTTTGACATCAAATCGGAATGGGAGAGTTCATATGTTTCTATTCTTACCTTAAAATCCTTTTTTCACTGGAAACAATTTTATAGCAGAAGAAAAAAATAGTCGTTTAAAAATAAGCAGCAATTCATTCATTTCCTCAACTGGTTAGGTTGAATACTTCGGTTCCTTTAATTACGAATTGGTTAGAAGAAACTAATGGTATTTAAGCACAATGTATCAGTATATGCTTTTCTACAAATGGTGTAGTAAACTTTTAACTAGCATAGCAAAGAGAAAAAAAATGACTAAAAAAAATATATTTAATTACATTACAGCGTAATCAATACCGTCGCCAGTGTAAACAAATCACATCAAATAGTTACAAAACATTCTCAGACGTATTTCATTAAATTTATTTATTTCTTCAGCTGTAGAAACAAGTGAATAAAGCATGATTAGTAGCAAATTCTAAATCGAGATCTTTTTTTTCCCAATTTGATCATTATCAACGCAGGTATAAAAAACAAGTTCGAGTAATATTTAAAGTATAGGAAAGTTTTTGGCCTTCTCAATTCTAAATAAAATTCAAAAACAAAATCTGACTTTCATATAACCCTTCGGGAAACGTATGACATTTTTTGTTGATATTTTTTCCTACTTCATAGAAAAAACAAGAAATTTAAAACTTCGTAATATTTACAAATTTTCCGCGAACGTATGTTTCTATTATTCAGTTTAGACTATTTTACATTTTTTTTTTTACTTTTTCATACGCGTTTGGAAAGATTAATAATCTAGAAACAATTCGGATTTCAGGTTTCAATGGACATTATTTTAGAAGAAACGCTTTGTTTGGTCCTATAAAGAGATAATTTCAACATAAACGTAAGTAATGAAGTTGAATTTAAACTGAAGTGAGAGTCTTCAATTGGTAACCATTTGGAAATGTGCTTCCAAATTCAGGACAACTTCGGCGGCAGAAAAAAAGTTTCCGAAACTAGTGCTGGTTTAACTTGCAGTTCAGTGTTTTACGCAGTCGATATTTCCATTGTTAATCTCTGAAAAAGTGTCTTTCATCGTCAATCCGTTAGAAAATAGGGAAGTATTGGTCCTTAAATGTTTTTCTCACCGTAAGGCACTTTTGATTAAGCTTCGCCTCTTGAACAGTCTCCATATAGTTACTCTCATTGTAATTTCAGAATTCGTTGGCTAGCAAAAATATTACATTTTTCTAAGATTAATATCACCATTCTTGACATTAAATCTACTTTACAGGTGTCAAAAAAGGGTTTAAATGTTCAATTTAAAAGACGCTTGAAAAACTCAATTTATGGAGTATAACTTCTTGCATATATACATGAATGTACTGTGAAGTATTTAGATATTTATGTATAATTTATTTAAGAGGTGTAAGAGAAATTTATTATGTGTCTGTGTACTGTATTCATTTTAGAAAAAAAAAAAAAAAAAACTAAAAAATAGTGATAAATGAAAATTTTGAAAAGAAAAGCTCTTTTAAAGCAAAATTTTGCCAAAACTATTGATAAGCACCAAAAAACAAAATTGGAAATTTTTGCATCCGATATTTTCTTTTAATTCGTAACTATCTAGATAAAATAAAAAATAATACAAATAAAATAAAAAAACCAGCAGAGTCCTCATTTGTCCTGTGCGTGAAATTGATCGTGATATATATACAGCCTGTTTCTGCTTAACCTGTAAGACCTCTGTTTTTGCAACCGTTCTTCTTAGATGTATATTTCCCAGTGCAGTAATGCTCAAACTTAATCACAGAGTAAAGATTATTAAATATAAAATCTAACTGTTGTACTGATCGTATGTCACCAATTTTATATTTAGAGGAATATTCTCCATTAAAATATATTTATATCGCAAAAATATTGAAAATTTTGCAACAAAAACTCAAGGAGATATTCGAGTTTAAACTTTTAAGGGATCATGAAGAAATGAGATTGGAACATATCGTCCTTGCAGGAAGATATACTGGTTGTCAATGTAAGAAACCAACGTACGTACTCGTATTTATGTTCTTCATTGCTTCTGATAAAAAAAAACAAAAGTTATGCCATGATATGTGAAAGCACAATACAAAAGCTTGTACACTTTGAAAAAGCACACTGTACAGGTACACTGCAAAAAATAAATCGTTGTTTTTACAGTATAATACTGGCAGCAAAGGTTCCAGTTTAAAACTGTAAATTGCACAGTAATGAACTGCAAAACTAGCAATTTCGCAATTTATTACTGTAAAGCACCAATTTTACAGTTTATTTCCGCAAAATTAGCTGTATTATACTGTAAAAGCAACAGTATAATACGGGAAGCAGAGGTTCCAGTTTAAAATTGTAAAATGCATATTAATAAACTGTAAAATTAGCAAGTTTACAGTTAACGATACGGCGTTT
>JAXGGA010010873.1:0-44962 GCA_038373865.1 Uloborus plumipes
TTGTCAAAATGAAATCATTAAAGGGAAAATGAAAGGAAAAATATTTTTGGAAAAAAAAAGGTGTGAGAAAATTTTAAGGACTCGAAAGAAAAATGAATTGAGAAATGAATTGAAAAGAACTGGATTTCTTTTTAAACTTGTTCCATTGAGTGAAATATTGCAAACTTCGGTTAGTATTAGTTTTAAGAAAATATGGGTAGTGAGTTAAACTCCCGAATAAAAAATTAGCTGTTATGCGGGGCTGGTGCTCCTGCTTATAGACATGCGTTGGAAAGGATTCCATTGAAGCTATTAATATCGTTTAGTTTAGCAGCATATATTTCGAAATCCTTGAAAGATTTGTTAAAATTAGTTCAAGGTAAAAAATAAATATATTCTTTCAGTTTTAAGGGGAAAGAATATCTTAGAAAACATAAAATTGGTTTAAATCTCGGTTTGAACTTTTGAATGATACACTGCAAAAAATAAACTATTTTTACAGTATAATACTGGCAGAAGGGGCCCTACTCTCATTGTATCGTCAATAGTCGATACGGGGGCCACGTGGGCCTAGAGGTAGAGTACTCTCCTCGCAAGCAAGTGATCGCGGGTTCGAATCCCGCCTTGCCCATGGATGTTATTTCATTCTCTCTGTGTCGTAAATCTGTCCTGTGTTTGTCAGGAGGCAAAGCGCATAGCACGCAGTCTTCATGTATGTTGAAGCTGATGGCTTCTGAAAAAAAAAAAAAAAAAAGTCGATACCGAAAATACGGGTTTTTGTGCCCCGTGACGTCACATCTCGTGAGACACGAATAAATCGCTAATCTCAAATCCACTTCTAATTTAAGGTATCTAGAATCGCGCCGAGAAGTTTACGACAGGGTAAGAAGACGGGAGATGTTTTCCTCGGCAGTGAGAAGCTATTTGTTTATTCCATTTTTTCTCAACGCGGAGTGTGCCATAATGTTTATAAGTTCGGAAAATGTGGTTTAGTATGTTTTTACATTGAGAGTTAGGATTTTTTCTTTGTTTTGAGTTTGAATTTGGGAGAGGCATCCATTTATCGGCAGTAATTAGAACTATGCAACTTTGCCGATTATGTATAATCATCTTATTTTACTGATTAATTGGCCAAAATTTTGTAAATTAAAATTACTTTAAGGTATGCCCACACTTGAATTTATATATCTGTGGCTTGGTTCTAAAAGGGCCTAAGTCAAAAATGTTAGTTTCGAGAAAAAGGCGATGAAAGATATTTGAGATTTTTTAGAATGCTATAACTTTCTTATATTAAGATTCCCATTATTATTTTCTGGTATTTGTTTATTGTTAGTGTAAAGAAACATTAATTTATCATATGAAATTTTTTATATATTATATTAATTATATATTATATATATAAATATGTAATATATATATAATAATTTATATAATATATAGTATATATGTATATTATTATGTATTATATAGACATTAGCCTTTGTACAATTAGAGTTTTACTAAATTGGAAACTTTTGATGTAAATAAAACAGAATCTGAAAAAATTGACATTGGCCCTTTTAGAACCAAGCCACAGATATCTACTTAACAAAGGTTGTCGATCTAACCCAGGGGGTGGGAGTACATTTCCTTTAATAAAATGAACTCTTATCTCAAATTCTATTTTCTATCAGGGAAGGGGGGGGGGGAGCATTTTGTTGTTATCGTATCGTATTTAAGTTTAATTTTTCCGCACAGAATAATTGAATCATCGTTTTTAAAGTCTTAAAATGACAGCAAAAGCAGAAAACAGGAATTTGTTTCTTTCAATTCTCAAACATAAAGTGTTTTAAATGCATTTTGGAAAAAGATCCGCTGACATGTGATTTAGATCTCCATTTTTCTCTTATGCATTGCACCAAAAAAGGAACTTGTGCTTAATATTTAGAGAGTGAACATATATCTCTTATTGCAAAAAGACTGAAAATACAACTATTATTGCGAAAACAAGAATGAGTAACGCAAAAAGGGGATTTTTACTTAAAGCCTGAATTTTAAACTATTATTGCAATAAAGTCAAAATATCGCTGAAAACAAAATCATCAAGTTAAATGATTTAATTTAACAAATATTTTTAAATATTAGTATTATTTTTTCAAAGTACTTATAAATTTTTTCATGTTTAGTCGAAGCATTTGATACATTGAGATGAATTCGTATAATGTATTTCGACACTTTACTTCACTTACGCTTGTATGCTCGTATGTGTTGAAAAGATGTACTAAATGCGATTTAAAATTCTAATATTTTTAAATTCCTGAAACAAAACATCTTAATCTGCCCGAATGCTTTTAATATTTGGCTCTCGAATCTTTTTGCCATCTATTTCGGAGGCTAAGCTAAACCAGAAAGTTAAAGCAAAATGCCCTCGAATGTTGATGTAACGCGAGTGAGATATACTGTTATTTGATTAGGTCAATCGTTTTTCCTTCTCGATACGCGGTAGAAGGAGAGAAAATTCTCGCTTGGGCACATTAGGGCTTTCAGAGTAGCACAAAATTTGGCAAGCGACTACTTTTTCGGCGGTTCTTGCTTGACGTGAGGGAGTAATAGACGTCACTGGAAGTTCCAGGAAGCTTCAGAGTAAGGCCCCAGAGGTTCCAGTTTAAAACTGTTAAATGCACAGTAATAAACTGTGAAACTAGTAATTTTACAGTTTATTACTTTAAACTAGCATTTTTACAGTTTATTACTGTAAAATTACTATAAAATTAGCTGCATTATACTGTAAAAACAAAACGAAATTGTGCAGTGTATGTCCTTTTTGTATATGAAAGAGACGTAGTTTTATCCACTAGTTTTGTTTCCTGAAGCACGTGTCTGGTTGTAAATATTTGAGGAACGTGAAATCATTGAAACACCACCGTGGTTGTTGCAGCTGTTCTCGCTTGAAACATCATATAAAGCCTGGATATGATTGTTAGACCAGTGAATGCCTCAGTAAAACAAAAAGCTCGTATTATTAAAAAAATAATTAAAAATAGTGTGTTGATTCCATCGCGAAACTTCTCGCGAAACTTTCTATATATCATCCTTATGAGTTCTTGGCATTTACATATATTCGGTGTTGTTTAAGATCCGACTTACGTTGACCTACCCTCATCGAGTTTCTTAACCCGTTAATGCCTAGCGTCCCTTTTTAGGGACGGTTCAGAAAAGGGTCTGAATTTCCCCCAAAATAAACATTTCAACCAAATAATAGTATTCAATTAGTACCTTGGTATTGTTTCAATTCTTAAAAAACAGATTTCAGCACATAACCATTGTAAAGTGAGTTCTGTGGCAGTTTTAATATGATCTTTGTCAAAAATGGCATCGTTCTCAATCTCAAGAAAAAAAGCTGAGTTTTCAAAGTTATTCCCAGCTTCCCAGTTTATGTTAATTGCTGATTTTATTTCTTCTTATAAAATGTCTATTTAAATATTATATCGTAGGCAGAAAAAAACTTTAGTAAAAAAAGTATGTACCCTCTGGGGTCTGTCGTAACTTTTAAGGGACGATTTTTCTTTCCTTAACAAAAAAATTATTTTTTACATGATATTTTTTTAATTATTTTTCCTGTCCATTAAACACTGTTTGTAACCAGTATACAAAATATCTTTTTTGAAAAAATGTCAGGCATTAATGAGTTAATAAGCTATATATAAAAATGTCCTAACACGATGCATATGTCTATCTATGCAAAAGTGATTCAATCATGGGGTTGTAGGGTTGTTGCGATTCAAGGTTTCAGCAGAGAGAGAGTTGGGTAAAACTGCAGTTATGCTGCAGATGTTTTTAAATTTTGCAGGAATCTGAAGTTTATCTGCAGTTTTTTGAAAATTAAATGCAGATCTAAATCTCACAAATAGCTTATTCGGCTCAAAACTCTACATTTTCGCAAGAAAAAAATTATGTGATTAAGGAATTATGTGATTTCCTGAATCATGTGCTTAAAAAAAAAAATTCTGCAGTTTCGCAGTTTTCTGCGAAATTTCTTCTTTAACTTGAAGATAACTGCAGATAATCTGCAAAATGACAGCATTATTGAAAATTTAAAATCGCGACAACCCTATGAAAGGAGCACTTTTGCTTAGTCAGCCTTATACCATCGTGTTTGTTATATTTTTATCTACATTTTTATATATAACTGCATTAGGAAACTCGATGAGGGTAAATAAACTCAAGTCGGATCTTGTCCTCATGCTGTGTTTTGGTACTCGCAAAAGCAGAATCAAGAACAGAAGTTGAAAATCATTTATAAAGCCTTGCTGAAGTTGATTGCGAACATTTTTGTTGTGGAATAGAACATTGCAGCAGGTAAAATTTTTAAATCGTTGAAATTTCTCATCTGCCAGCAATTAAATCGCGTAAAAGACTGGGAGTTCTATTTAAAATTCAGTTTCAATGTTATAATTTGAACTCGATACGACTTTGAAGTTCGAAATTAATTCCATGGTGTGTAGAGAACAAACGGTTCTATCGGTTGGTACCAATATTTAAATTTGTGAGTTATTACATTTTCTATTTTATTCAAATTATCATAGTAATTCAAACGCATTTAAGGGAGAAATGAAAGAAGAGAAAGTACGTTAACTTAAATGCAATAGAATTGGTGGCATAAGCTTCGCATTTTTTGTGTAGAAAGTCAATTTTCAAAATTAGAATTCTGATATGAAACTTCAGTGAGAAAATTCAACTTTGACTAGAGAAATGAAGAATTCGCCAAATTTCTAACAATAAAGTCTCCAAATGTCACTCCAGCAATCGCCAGTGCAGATCATCTGCAACCTGAAAACTGGTGAAAACAGGCAGTATACCAACAGCTCGGTTATGCCATCCATCGATTGCAGTTTCGTTCTTCTCACGGACTTATCAATCTGTAATAGACAGTAACCGAACTGAAGGCAGGTCGAAACTGAGAGTGTCAACAAACTGGTAGCTAAAACAAATTTAGCACAACAGCCAGAGTTCACAGCATTGGTGCGGTTCAAATCCCCTTTGAAATCAATAATTCTTTGTACTAATGTTTTACTGAAAATAAGTCACCATCTCCTTTAGACTCATTTTCATTAGACAATTTTGTAGTTCAAAAAGCTAATCACTTCTCACTCTTGGCCAAAATCAAAATGTATAATTTTTTTTTTTAATTATGTTAAAATTTTTGCAGAAAAGTTAGAAAAATTCCTTTACAATGAAAAAAAATTGAAAAGTACTGTAATTATCACTGAGATTAGCCATAATAAATAGTTTGTTTTGTGTCTACTGCTTGTAATTCGATGGTTACGTTAGTCACGTTACGTTAGTCACACCCCATATTGAGTAAAAGTGACACTTAAGACTAAAAAAAAATATAAGATTTAATAAATATGTTTTATGTTTTTAAAAGCCAACTTTACACATTTTTCAAATATATCATTCAATTTTTAACACTTGCTGAACTTTGCGAAATGTTTGCCTCACAACATGAGCATTCATTTTCAGGGTTGCAAAAATGTTACGTTAGTCACACCGCTTTTTTGGTTGAAAAAATATCTACTGTCAGTAATTTTGTTTTAAATTCTTAGCAAAAATGATACATAGATACCATGTACATTGTAAATCCACCAGCATAACCAGCATAAAAAATATTTTTTATTCTTTAGGTTACAAGTAAAAACAGTTACAAAATCATCTCTGAATGTTACGTTAGTCACTATGGAATGACTTAATTCACATAGGCGGGTTTTGAAATTTTTCAAAAATCCAAAAAGCTCAAAATTCAAATTCTTTTGACTCAAAATGGCCGTTTTCTTTCAATTTTGAATAGGTAGAGTAATAGAGATAAGCCTTTAAGTATACAAATTTATAAAACTTAACACATTTAAATATGAGTACTTTCCAACAAAGATTACGAGTAACAATGAATTATCAATTTAAGGCTCACTTATCTCATTTTAGCATGAAATAAGATAAAAAGAATTGTAATTAGGTATTCTGTATTAACAAGCACCCGGGCAACGCCGGGTTATAAGCTAGTAATCTTATAAACGATTTTTTTTTTAACGCCTGATTTTTTTTTTTCACATGGCTTGATTTCTTGTTAAAATTTAAATTTCCGCTTGTTATCGCATGTTAATGAACAAAAGGGAAGTTTTTGTATATGAAAGAAACTAATTATAAGAATAATTGACTATTCGCTTTCCTTTAAAACCGCCAGTTAGTGTGAAAAAATTTGAAAATGTATAAAAAGCATGATTCACCCAATGCGGCTAAAATAATAAGCGCAACTAAACAATCCAGATAATGGTTACAAAGTTATAATAAAAAAAAGTTCATTAGCTTATTAAGTTAAGAGACATTTTTAATGATGTAGTTTAATTAAAGAGTTGATTATTATTTGCTGATTATATAACTCATGTCAAATATTTTGCATACATGTTTGCTGTTTCCTTTAGATTTGTTTGTCTGAATTGCTTTTGGGTTTGTGTTGACTCAACCATTTTAGAATATGCTTCCGATATGATCTAAACTAGCCGCTAAAGCGGTTTGAGCAACCCGCCAGTGCCTGGTCTGTGTACTGTACACCGCCTTCGTTCGGTCTTATTAGAAGCATGTCGCTCACCTTTTTGAGAATTGACTTTTTCCCTATTTCAAGAAACTACTTAACCCATTCGAATTATTCGCTTTCCCTGCTTCTCCACTATAGAAAATTAGGAAAAAAGAGAGAAATGTAGATAGATAGAGGAGCAGGGAAAAAGTGGTGTGACTATCAAATGGAAGAAGTAGAGGAAGGTTCTGGTCCTGTTATAAGGTGGATTTTTCAAAATATATCCGGGTTTCCGTAATTTCGAAGGAAAGATCGAAAGGAGGAAAAAGACGCTATTAATTGATATCCCCATTATTTAAAATCGTACGATTGTGAAGGTTAGAGATTATGAAGAAAATTACGAATCTATCAATACCTGGTTTGATGGTCAGTTCACTGGCGTTCGAGAGGAAAAAGAATGACAGATAGATACCCTCAGTTTTAAATAATATTAGATAACTTGAAGAAATATCAATGCATTTTTTCAAGTATTCCACCAGATTTGAAATGGAATTCAAGCAAGTGATGGAAATATCACCTCTTGATATAAGAATTAAATAAATACTTTTGTGCTGAAAAATAAAATAGGAATAATCAACGCTATTACGCACAACATTTGTAAGAGTCTTGCAAATTTTGTGCCTAATAACATTGATTTATACCTATTTTAACCCCTCTTTATGTGCTTACAAAAGTCTTCCGATGAAAACCTCTTTACATTTACACTTTTTAAGGCCATTTTTCCTTCTCTTTTTAACTAAATGTCTTTCGACTCAACATTTTTATATCTTAATTTTGTTAAACGATTTGCCTTAAACACACATCACATCGAGATAAAAAAAAATGATAATGAATAAATAGATGAGGGCAAACGAGGCAAATTGATATGTATTAAGAAGTGATTGACCTATTAACCTTTTCCCCTAGTTTTATTAATCCTCCTACTTAATGCCGCATAAATAACTGCTGTTAAATTTCTTTTAATGAAAATTTCACCGCTGTGTAAAGGTTTTTTCGTGCTCCCTAAAAATGAATCGCATCTATAATTTGTCCGTTGCTGCGTTTGGTTCGGATATTTATTATCAAGTATATTAACTACTAATATGGTGCACTAATAATTTTTTTATGTACTTAAATAATTTATTTCAAGGGGTTTTTTTCCTCGCTTTTGACCTGCTCTAACCGCATACTTCATACCGGTGGCGTACATAGACTTAGCTGCGCCTCCTGCAAAGATTTATATTCACACCCTATCTTAAACTTACTGCAAAAGTTTTCAGTTAAAATGTGAAAGAAAAAGAAGAGGGGAAGTGTGCATGGGGCACATTATTAAAAATTTCATTGAGAAAGCACTGATTTAGTTCCATGCTCCACATCAGCGTAAAGCAAAAAAATTAGGCAGAAGCGTTAAATGGATTCAATGGTGTTCCTATGGAAAGTACCCGGATTTTCGGTTTCTGCCTTCAGTTTCGGTCGCGTTTTACGCTGATGTGGAGCATGACCCTTAGGGTAAAATATATGTTGAACTTTTTTTCCATTGTAACACATAGGAATATTTTTTCTCGATCGGACTCCCCTAAAAACCTCGTTCGCCTACCGCCGTGTCGCAGAGGCTACTTTTTACAGCACTGCTTCATACAGTCGACGCTCGTTATAACGACCACACGTTATAAAGACCATCCTAATATAATGACCAGTGAGAAAACCCCCAACTGTGTCCCAATATACTCTATGTTCTACCTCTTATAGCGACCACTCGTTATAAAGACCGTTTTCTGTAGGACGGAGACGATCGTTATATCGAGTATCGACTGTATATCATTTTGGTTAACGCCATTTTTATCCGCACCTTTAATAACACGCTTTCTGCCTAATATGCTGTCTTCAAATGTCGCCATTGAAAGTTTAAATGCTAACGCTTAGGTTAACCTCACTTTTTACAGATTTTAGTTGTTACATTTATTTAATTTCTAATCATTTTCGAAATATAAATAAAGTACTGGTCGAATTAACTTCAACATTGTTATTTATACTCTAACATTATTAAAGAGTAAAATGAGACAACGTTAATAAAATCAACTAATGATATCATTTAAAATACTTGTTAACAAACCTCAACAAACAGCAGTTTCGAGGCTATTAACCCATTAATGCCTAGCGTCCCTTTTTAGGGACAGTCCAAAAAAGTGTCTGAATTTTCCCAAAATGAACATTTCAACCTAGTAATAGAATTGGCATTGTTGACTCTCCTCTTTGTTCTTTATGTGACCTTGGAGAACCTTTAAATAGAGCTCATCTGCGTCGATGCGGCGCACTGCGCGGTTCTTCCGACTCCGAGACTACCCTGTATTGGAGAGCTAGAGAACGCCTGAGGCAATGACTTCGGTCAAATGTTACTTTTGTTAATTGTTCGGTTGTTTCACAATTGATGTTTTTTATAATTGTAACCTGCCTTGCCATTAGAAAAAAAAAAACCTAGTAATAGTGTTCAATTAGTACCTTGGTATTATTTTAATTCGTTATTAACAGATTGCAGCACATAACCATTGTAAAGTGCGTTCTGTAGCAGTTTTAATATGATCTTTATCAAAAATGACATCGTTCACAATCTCAAGAAAAAAAGTTCAGTTTTCAAAGTTATTCCCAGCTTCCCAGTTTATGTTAATTGTTGATTTTATTTTTTCTTTTAAAATGTCTTTTTGAATATTATATCGTAGGCAGAAAACAATTTTAGTAAAAAAAGTATGTACCCTCTGGGGTCTATCGTAACCTTTAAGGGATGATTTTTCTTTAATTAATAAAAAATTATTTTTTACATGATATTTTTTTAATTATTTTTCCTGTCCATTAAACACTGTAACCAGCAACACAAAATTTCTTTGGAAAAAAAGTCAGACATTAATGGGTTAAAATACTTGTTAACAAACCTCAACAAACAGCAGTTTCGAGGCTATTAAAACAAGCTTCTTCATCAGTGCGTACACTTGAAACAGCTGTTCGTTGAGTTTTGAGCTCTTTGAAGTACTTTTCATTGTGCTTTTATTCACGCTGTCTTGTTATACTCATGACATAGACAGTTTTCGTCTGCGTTTTTACATACTAGTAACTAAATGTTTATTTATTATTTATTTATTTAAGTTATTTATTTATTTTTTTCTCTTTTTCTAATCGTATATGGTCATTTGGAAAACTTGGATTATGAGGTTCTACATTCCTCTTTGCTACTATGACTTCATTATTTTAAAGGCTTCAAGTCAAAATTTTATTAAAATTCATTTTTACAGATTTTCTGTTGCTCGTTCAAAGACATAATTATCAAAGAAATAAAAAAATGTGCCCTCAAGGTTCTACTTATGAGCAAGTTTTGTTTTTTTTTTTTTGGTAAAATGGCTTTTATGAAGGTTTAAAATTTATGTCTTCTTGTTTTAACCCACTATTTTTCCCTTGGAAATGGGGCTTTTTTTCTTATGACTGCATTACAACTAACACAGTTTGTCACTTTCAGAAAAACAACTGATCGTGGATACTATATATGCAATAAGGAACCGCATTCAGGCTGTAATACTTTGTTTTTCCAATTTGTATTCTCTATTTCATATTCTTAAATGTAATAATTTTGAAAATATTTCCCGTCTCAGCGGGACCCCTGTTTCTCTACCGCCTATTATGTACCCAGTAATTTAGGACACTATGTCCATGCATTCAAAAAGAGGATCTAAACACTACATTACTCAGCTTTTTAATACTTCATTCCGCTGTGGAAAGCATGAAGTCCAACTCCTAATGGCGAACAAGATAAACAATGGTAAACAGCACTCGCTGGTAAATTTCACAGACTGGTTTAAAGACGAAAGGACTTTAAACGCGTCCTAGAAATTTTTGTTTTCGTGCCCTTTACCTTTCAGGTACAGAATTATACTTGTACTATTTGCGTTGAAAGTTTTGGAAAATTATGAATTTATTGAAAAGAAATATTCAAAGAGATCCATAAAAACAAAAATATTTTTCTAATGTTGCCTCAAAATTTTTGGTTCTAAATACAAATCTATTTTTTTTTTCTTCGAAACAGATGCTGACTGACGATTATGAAAGTACCACGGATGACGGAGACCTGCTTTCTCCAGACGGTACATCCGAAACGTAAGTATTTACATGTACCAGCAGGCAATATTTATCTACAAACCAAGTAATCTTGGTGAGGATATTGGTGAAAAATTGTAACTTTTGTTGCAATGCGCCAAAATCAATTTTTGTTGCAAATAATAAACATGGCCAACACTCCTAAGATAGATCAGCCCCCTTCCCCCAAACGTAAAGCCAATTTTATTTTTATCACAAGACGGTAGTACTACATTGTAAAACATCTACCTGCAGTACAAGTGACTGAATTTGCAGAGATTGCACTAGAGGTGAAAGCAAAATTTAAAATAAATAAAAACAGAAATTTGGAGGGAGAAAAATACATACTTGATTTGGAGTCCAAATACACGCTTTTTTAAACACCCTATTAAAAAAGATGTGCACTCATAGATGTCAAATACATCCGACGAAGTGAGTTTTTGTAAATGAACTGTTAGGGGAAGACCGCCTATATTGGACCCCCTAATAACAGGAGGCCTGTGTCGCTCAATGTGAAGCAAAACAGAAATGCAAAATAGGGCATTGTAAGCCAAATTTAATCACGAACCGCCCTAGGAGCTTATATTTGCGGAAAATATGAAAATTATTTTTTAAAAAATTATCTTATAAAAAGTTGCAAAAGTCCAATTTAGGAATATATGCGCCTAAATTGAACCATGCGCTTCCTAAATTGGACCGTACCGAGAAATCATCGAATAATTTATGTTTGAACTATACAGCTTTTTTCCAGGATTTGCAGTAGAATTTCTTTTGCTTCGGCCTCACTTAGGCAGTGTTGATAAACTCGCCAATGGTATTTCATACACTTAATCATGTTTTGCACTTCATCTCTATGACAAACATTGCAATTGCAATTGTTTTGTGCAGTTCCTTGCTTCTTCTTGTGTGACTTTTTCTGCTCTATGCCTCTTATATACGGCGTTAGAATGATTGCTGAGATGCCTTTCTTTTTTTTTCCTTCTATTGTTTTAGGAAAGGGGATATGTGAGGCCGGCTTTACAAAATCATAGTTAGAGTTGGCACTCATGTTTTGATGAGAACTATCCGCCGATTCTGCAGAACTTGTACTAATCTAAGTCGTAGCTAGTTCTTGTACATGGTGTACAACTTACAAAGAACATGTAACCTGTTCACTTTGAGTAGTTTCATCTGGACTACTTGACTCTAATTCTGCTGCAGCCAAGTCAGTGTCATTAAACACATGTCAATTAACAATCCAAACTCCTATTCTTTGGAATCAACTCACAGCATTTGCCATGGCCTTGATTGCGGTTTGCCCATAAGAGTTACCAAACAGTTCTCCAATGCGATATTAAATAATGGATCTTCATTAGATGTTCTCGCATCCATGTATCACATGCTCCATTAAAATATGTAGACAGACTGAATAAAGACCACATCTACGTGCATGATGTGCTTAAAGAGAAAGCATTATCGTTAGCCAAGTTTATTGCATCAATGTTCTTTATGTAAGTGCTGTGCTATCCATTAATAGAAGAACATTCTTTTTACATTGCTTGGGCTTAACAGTTTTGATGAAATGTTGTATCAATCGTGTGAATTATCGTTTGTGATTAAAACTTTTTTCTTTTTTTGAACAAGTACTCCTTAGCTCACTAGGGAAGCTTGCAACAAATATTTGGCACAAACATTTCCTTATTTTATTGGATAGGGAGACACAAACAGTATGTATTATTAGATCTTTTGTTTAATAGCAAAAAAAGCAAAATACTAGCATGCTTCTACGTTTGTTTATTAATGTAATAATTACGAAAAAAGATAAATATTGGAAAAGAGAACAAAAGTAAGGATTTGTATATAAATATAATTTGGGCCCAAAGAACAATTTTTTTAAAGTTTATTACTTAATTTATTTTTTTTATTTTTATTTACTTTTTTTTTGTCAGGAAAAATATCAAATGCATTGATTTTTTGGGGTTTCATTAATTTAATCAATGCGTTTATCAATGAAATCCAACGGGATATTATTTCTACTTCATGAAACTGCAGGAAAAATAAAAAACATTCAAATTCTCTGCAATCTTTTAAATTTTTGGCACAAACATTTCCTTATTTTATTGGATAGGGAGACACAAACAATACGTACTATTAGATCTTTTGTTTGGATTTCTCACAAATCTTTTCTCCGAGAGCTTATCAAATGCGATGATTTCTTTTATCTCCTGTCCCATTTCCCGGGGAGAGAAAGGGTACAGAAAATGTTTCATATCGAAAGACCTTGGAGGATTGGAACACAGCGGTTTCTGCTGCATATAGCACCCTAGCTTTTTTCTTTTTCCTTTTTTCCATTGATAGATTAATCGCTTCAACGGAGAGATAAGCTAATCAAGGAATCACCAGAGAACTCATGTAAAAAATAAGATTTTCTGCTCATTTACTTCAGACCTTAACTTAAAATAAAACGAAAGACTAGATTTTTCTGGATAAAATCCACCGAGTTTGCATTCCAGTTCCAGCAACAACATATTGCTTTTACATTATCCTGTAAAAATAAACAAGTGAAAAATATTGTTACAAATCTTGTAAATCGTTGTTGTTTTTCCTGCCTTGCATCATTTTCACTAGTTTTGGTTTTATCTGGCGTCATGTTGCAAAAGTATCTGAAGATATCACTTTTATCATTTGTATACCGGCCCTGTAACACTTTGTAGTTTTTACACTTCCCCTAAGTTTGATAAGCATGAAGACATTTTTCGCTCGGAGTGGTTTTTCTTTTTATTGCTAGAATTTTCTTGAATGGATTATCTGAAGTTATGAATGAACAGGATTTTGCTAGAATGTTGTCGAGATTTCGTACCGAATATAAATAGCTGGCCTTGAACACGGTCAGTTAGTTTTTCTCAGATTGGATTTCTGAGAGGCTCGGTTTTATTCGCTTTGGGCGAATGTTTGTTTTGCTTTTGTAATTTCTTAATTACTGTTCACGTTAGATACGTGGTGATGAGTTACTGTTGAGAGTAGAGTGTACTGTTTTGCTACCTAATTGCTGGATGTTTAGCAATTGTTTCCTGCTCCTATTGTAAATAAGTGTACATACTTGTAAATAAATTTATAGTTATTTCCTCAAGATTGGAATGCTCATTTAAGAAAGTTGAAGGTGCTACGGACTCGTTACAATATATATCTTTACACTACCCCGTTGGGTTGAATGCAACTTTTGATTACCATTTGATAGCTATTCTCGTTAATTATGGCTGACACAAGTTATTTCGGTAACAAATATTAACTACCTTACGCTGTAAAAAATGAATGTTGTTTTTACTGTAAAATACAGCTAAATTTGTAGTAATTTTGCAGTAATAAGCTGGAAAAATTAATAAGTTTACAGTAGTAAACTGTTATATTTCTAGTTTACAGTAATAAACTAAAATTGCTTGTTTGCAGTAATAAACTGTTATATTGCTAGTTTACAGTAATAAACTAAAATTGCTTGTTTGCAGTAATAAACTGTTATACACTAGGTGGCCAAAAGTATCCGGACACTTTCGAAAATTCACATTTTTACATATAGCTCGAAAAATAAGTGATCAATTGTTCTTTAACTTTAGTCACACAAAATATAGGCTTCACCGAACATTTCCAAGTTGAAACTAAATTACCCTTGCATTTGGGGGACGACAAGAAGAGGGGTTGAAAGTAAAACTGCTTTTTGACCATAACTCTTCGAAAATAGCTCGAAATAAGCTATAAATTTCATTAATTAATTAGCATACTATGTATAATTACTGTACAAATTTTTATGAACGTACCACTCTTACTTCCGAAGATATGAAACATTTTTTAAAAAATGGCAATTTTATTTGAAGGGTTTTTGCTCATAACACGCAGAGTTTTTGATCAAACCTTATCAAAACTTCAGGAAAAATGACAAAATACAAGAGAAAGATCATACTAAAACGGTAAATAAAAATATTAAAAATCGGATGAGATATGAACGTTAAAAGGAAATATTTTTTCATGGCGCATGCGCGAACGACAGAAATTTATAACTACAAAAATATTGTACTCTGATTTATACTTCATCTTATAAAAAAAGTTTCAGTTGAATATCATGAAAATTGAAAAAGATATCAGCGATATAGTGAGCTGTATTTCATTCATTCGCAGACAATACATAAAAAGTGAGGGTCTGTCCACAAAGAGCTATTTTTAAATTAAAGGTTATTGCGTCATCGTTCAAAACCAACGTTTCAGGGGGTGTCCGGATGCTTTTGGCCACCTACGTATAAGGTTTTTTTGGCCGAATAGGCGAAATGTGACTTCTATGCCGAATATAAATTTTCAAACGGTATACAATTTAACATTGAAGAAAATGCTCAATTGTTACCACACTATTTGTGGAGAACCCCTTGCCATTTATGTATTGTCTGCGAATGAATGAATTACAGCTCACTAGATCGCTGATATCTTTTTCAATTTTTACGATATTCAACTGGAACTTTTTTTATAAGATGCAGTATAAACCAGGCCACAATATTTTTGTAGTTATAAATTTCTGTCGTTCGCGCATGCGCCGTGAAAAATTATTTCCTTTTAACGTTCATATCTCATCGGATTTTTAATATTTTTATTTACCGTTTTAGTATGCTCTTTCTCTTGTATTTTGTCATTTTTCCTGAAGTTTTGATAAGGTTTGATCAAAAACTCTGCGTGTTATGAGCAAAAACCCTTCAAATAAAATTGCCATTTTTTAAAAAGTGTTTCATATCTTCGGAAGTAAGAATGGTACGTTCATAAAAATTTGTATAGTAATTATACATAGTATGCTAATTAATTACTGAAATTTATAGCTTATTCCGAGCTATTTTCAAAGAGTTATGGTCAAAAAGCGGTTTTACTTTCAACCCCCCTTCTTGTCATCCCCCAAATGCAAGGGTAATTTAATTTCAACTTGGAAATGTTCGGTGAAGCCTATATTTTGTATGACTAAAGTTAAAGAACAATTGATCACTTATTTTTCGAGCTATATGTAAAAATGTGAATTTTCGAAAGTGTCCGGATACTTTTGGCCACCTAGTGTATTGCTAGTTTACAGTAATAAACTAAAATTGCTTGTTTGCAGTAATAAACTGTTATATTGCTAGTTTACAGTAATAAACTAAAATTGCTTGTTTGCAGTAATAAACTGTTATATTGCTAGTTTACAGTAATAAACTAAAATTGCTTGTTTGCAGTAATAAACTGTTATATTGCTAGTTTACAGTAATAAACTAAAATTGCTTGTTTGCAGTAATAAACTGTTATATTGCTAGTTTACAGTAATAAACTAAAATTGCTTGTTTGCAGTAATAAACTTTTATATTGCTAGTTTACAGTAATAAACTAAAATTGCTTGTTTGCAGTAATAAACTGTTATATTGCTAGTTTACAGTAATAAACTAAAATTGCTTGTTTGCAGTAATAAACTGTTATATTGCTAGTTTACAGTAATAAACTAAAATTGCTTGTTTGCAGTAATAAACTGTTATATTGCTAGTTTACAGTAATAAACTAAAATTGCTTGTTTGCAGTAATAAACTGTTATATTGCTAGTTTACAGTAATAAACTAAAATTGCTTGTTTGCAGTAATAAACTGTTATATTGCTAGTTTACAGTAATAAACTAAAATTGCTTGTTTGCAGTAATAAACTGTAAAAGTGCTATTTTTACAGTTTATTACTGTGCATTTTAGTTTTTAACTGGAACATCTGCTGCCAGTAAAACTTGTTTTAATACAGCTAATTTTATGGTAATAAACTATAAAATTGCTAGTTTTGCAGTTTATTACTGCGCTTTTAGTTTTAAACAGTAACATCTGCTTTCAGTATTATAATGTAAAAACAACAATTTATTTTTTGTAATGTACCAAAAAAATTTAGAACAACGCGCAAATGTTCTGTTTTTCGGATGATTACTTTAAATATTTCAAAGAAAAGTTCTCGAGCTTCTGCGATTGGTTTGTTGCTGAAAAGCAAGAACTGAAAACGGAATGAATGTGTAATAGCGTTAATATTTTCTACTGCATTGTCACAAATAGGATTGCACGTTTTGAAAACCGGAATGAATGCGTCATGGATGTAGTTTGTTTTCACATTGCAGCGTCATAAGCAAAATTGAACGGTTTGAAAACAGTGAGAATGTGTCACCTGAGGTATTCCTTTTACACTACGATTCTATGATTAGAATTGCACAGTTTGAAAACCGGAATGAATTTATCACGGAATTATGTTTTACACTGCACAGTCTTAAGCAGGATTGCACGGTTTGAAAATAGGAATAAATATGAAGGGTCAGGGGGAAAAACCACGGTAGCCCACTTTTTGTTGAATTTAAACTGATGCTACCACCTGTTAGAAAAATAAGTGTAATTTCGTTTAGTATATGCAATATTCGTGAAAAAACTCTGTAGTCCATGTATTATTGTCATTTTAGAACAAGTATACTGGGGAAGTTTATGAGTTCGTAAAGTTTAAATTTCGTTTTTCTCAAAATGAATCAAATGTGACTACCGTGGTTTTTCCCCCTGACCCTTCATATGTCATAGAAGTTTATATGTTTTAATCTTCAACCATAAGCAAGATTGCACGGTTGGAAAACTGGAATAAATGTGTCACAGAAATACATATGCTTTAAACTTGTCATAAGTAGGATTGGACGATTTGAAAACTGGAAAATATATGTCATAGAAATTTATACGCTTTTAACTTCAGTCATAAGCAAGATTACACTGTTGGAAAACCGGAATAAATGTGTCATAGAAATATATATGCCTTAAACTTCAGTAACAAGTAGGATTGATCAATTTAAAAACTGGAATAAATGTGTCATATAAATGTAGATACTTTAAACTTCAATCATAAGCAAGATTGCACTTTTGGGAAACTGGAATAAATGTGTCATAGAAATATATATGCTTTAAACTTCAGTTAGAAGCAGGATTAAACGATTTGAATCGCTGGAATAAATATGTCATAAAAATGTATACGCTTTAAACTTCAGTCATAAGCAAGATTGCACGGTTAGAAAACAGTAGTGAATGTGGCATGGAAGTAGCACATGTTTTATTCTACTGTCATAAGTTGGATTACTCGGTTTTAAAGCTTAATGCGAGGATTGTTTCATCAACTAGTAAAAGACAATCCTATTTTTTTTCATCTAGAAACAGTAGTTATGGCTAAAGATTAAAGAGTGGATGCAACTAATGGGATATTAATTTAATGCAACCAAAACTTAAATAATTTGTGGAATTTGCTTGTCCCACAAACTATTTAAGTACAAGTCATGCATAAAAACGTCTTAGGTATATTTTTAGTTTAATTTTTGTATTTATTTATTAGTATTTTTTTCTATTTATTATTCTTATTTAGGGTGGGTAGGGTACCACTGATCACTCACATTCCTAGTAACGCTGTATTCGAGCTCCAAAGTGTGGTTACTGCAAAAGTGGTTAGCTTTTAAACCGTTTTATGGCAAAAGCAATACATAAGGTTAAAACCACCAGTGCTGAAGCTGCACTAGTAGTTGACACTTAAAAGAAAAAATAAACTAATAAGAGATATTATAAAAATTGTACTACTTAAATTTGCGATACTTACCATGCAGCTTCTTCTTTATAACAGTTCAGTGTTTATTAGTGTAGCCCAGAGTTTCCCAACCTTTTTGAGCTCATCGCCCCCTTCAAAACGCTGACTGACACCTATCGCCCCCCCCCCCTCTTTTCTCGTCGAAAAACTAGAAATTGGCTTAAGTGAACATCGATATCATTAAAAATGTAAGTACCTAACTTTAACTTGAAATAAAATGTACCCAATAAAGCAATTATAACCAATCACTTTTAAAGTAAAAATATTGATAAATAAATAAAATACCTTTATTTTTTTTCTTTAACAAAGCGAACTGATGTAAGCATTTGAAGGGTAACATTTTACTAAGATCATCGACGTACTTTTCAAAAAACAGAAGTACATTGTTCAAGAAATTAGTTTATTTTCTACACTTGAATCTGGGGAAATTAAAATCATTGAAACTAAAAACTTGAAGGAAAATAAATTGAAAATCAGAAAATTCATAAAATTGACAATGAATGACAAAATACTACATAAGGTACATCCGAGGTGCAAGGAGAAAAAGCTCTTGAACTTTAATTTGTTGCTTTCTCAACTTGTGATTAATTGTCTGAACTCTGAACAACCCACAGTGGCGTACGCAGACAAATCATTTCAGGGGGGGGGGGGCTGAGTCAAGACTTTTTGAGAGTGGGAGGGGGGAGCACCTCATGAAATGTAGTTAAGAAAAGTAAATGTCTCGAATTTCTGCTTCAATGCCTATTTAAGTCGACAAAAAACATCATTAAAAAAATTTTTTTTCGTTAAAATTATTGTCAAAAAAGCGTTTTGATGGACACAGAGGATGATAAATTTAGATTTAAAAAAATTTCTTCACTGAAAGAGGTGTTGCTGAAACACTTGTTTGCAATATTTTGGCAAATTAACGCTCTAATATCTGTACCTCAGAACCAGACTAACGTAAGTCCATTTTCGTCATTTTTCAGTAGAGGGGAAAAACGATGTATTCGACAATCGTTTTTCCCCTCTACCGAAAAATGACGAAAATAGACTTACGTTAGTCTGGTTCTGAGGTACAGATATTCAGTTTTCTGAAATTTATTTAACAGAATTAGGTGACTGAAAAACATTAATCGGCATTTCTAAAACATGGATTTTCAATAAAAATGAACAAAACGGAATAATAGGATAATCATAAACATGACTTACAGTAAAATAGACATGTCAAAATGTAGAAAAAAAAATCTTTTGATTTTGTCATATTTTTATCTGTTTTGAAAGATTTTCTCATTTGGGATTTTAAAAAAAAAAGGAAATTTAGAAAAAAAAAACTTAGCTTCCATTTTAGACATTAGTTTTTAAAATTTCGGAGGGGCTGCAGCCCTATCAGCCCACTACCTAAGTACGTCACTGGGTTTCATACATGTTTACTTCGAGTTTCGCTACCCTTTTATTACTACTGTTTTCTCTTCCAAATAACCCATCGCCCCACTATCGCGCCTTAAGAATTTACCGCCCCTTTGGGAGCGATCACCCCCAGGTTGGGAACCACCAGTGTAGCCAATGTCAACTTATTAGAGTAGTGGTGTCAACTACTGTTGGTTTTGCCTTATATATAGTAACAATATTTTTATTTCTTCGAAGATAAAAATAACAACGATTTTAATTAATCATTATTTGATTTACAAACGGGAAATATAGTTTTCTCCTCATTTTCCGGAAAAAGGTATTAGTGAAGAATATTTTATCTTGACAAATTAGAAAGAAATCATTAAAAGAAACCAATAACATCATCCTAAAAAGATCATGACGAATCAAATTATTCAAGACACCGAATAAACTCGGTATGTGGTATTCTCTCTGAAAAAAATAGTGATTACTGTTCAAAAAATAAGCAAAAAAAAAGAAAGAAAACGAAAATGCGAAAGTCCTAATTAACTCTTTCAAAGAAATAAATTAAATATGTATTCAGAGAGAGTAGAATACGCTTGGAGGGGCATTTTGATAGGAAAAATGTTCTTTTCGGGCGATGAAAAAGAAAATGGGCAAAGCACCAATTAAAGTCGGAATTCCGGGTTATCTAATTAGCAGTTACTATTTAATCTGCGAAAAACAATTGCATTTCTTTGCGAACGTTTCTTTGTAAATGAAGTGGTTTTTTTTTTTCTTTCGCCCTTCCTTTGAGAAAGTTGGAGAAATCTTTTCTTCGTACAAAAGAATCACGGTCATTTGAATGCCGTGATTGGGCTCTCGGGGAAAGAATCGGAAGACCGGAAAAGTTATTTTCAAGTCCTTGTAGCAAAAAAGGAAATTTTATTTGAACGATTACAGTCATATCACTCGGTGAAAAAAATACAAACGTAGAAAACTTTTTACTGTACTAACCACGAAACCGTACAACAGTGAAAATAATTTAAATAACTAGAAATCGAAAGAGCA
This sequence comes from Uloborus plumipes, assembly GCA_038373865.1. Lineage (NCBI taxonomy): Eukaryota > Metazoa > Arthropoda > Arachnida > Araneae > Uloboridae > Uloborus > Uloborus plumipes. Next base: position 20,711 of record JAXGGA010010873.1, read on the forward strand.
TATTAAAACATGTTTCTGGGTCCACAAGTTATTTGCCATCATATCTTCGATATTGGAATATGAAGTCTTAAAGTCTGTCGAAATTTTTAGAATATAACAAATTTAGCGAGTTTCGGTGAGGAATGGAATACATCTTTCACACACTTTAAAGACAGAGATGTCTGCCTCATGCAGACGGTGAAACCATACAATAATTTTAATGTCTCGCCAAGTCTTTGAATTTGGCGAAGTTTTTTTTTTCTCGATTACGGAGGCAAGAGGGCAAATAATTTTTGCGCCAAAAATGTCTCAGTATGCTCTTTCGATTATTTCACCTTTTTTCATTGTTGCACTATTCATGTGGTTAATTGCTGAATATAAAAACACGTGCGCAGAGGGAGATATTTTATTATTTTTATGAACTTGCCATTTTATAGGTGTAAAATTTGTATGAAATTCAAATTATATGCTTCTTTTAAAGGAAAAAAAACTCAAAGCCGAATCAAAGAACAAAATTTGAAATTCAATTCAATTAGGTTAGCATAGAACTAATGCTGCTGTTGCTGTTGCTTTCGAGGATAAGACGGAGGAGTCCGTCTTATCCTCGAAAGATAGCCTTCGCTATTTAGACTTACCTCTGAACATTAAATGAGAAGTCTCTAGGCACTCTGAGCCCATGGTAACTGCAACTGCAGACCACAGGACTTCCAGACTCGTGGATTTGACGACATCGTACTCCTCATGTATTCAGTGGGTATTTGCTGGTGTCAGGCTCCAAACAGATACTGAATAAGTAATGCAATCAGATGAGCTTCGTACGATATTTTTAAACACCTTAAAGGGTCACAATACCTCAAAAATAACCAAAAGACCAAAAAAAAAATTTATTTCTTATTTCAAAAGTTATTTAAAACACTCGGGGAAAATAGCATTGCTCTAGCTAAATTATTTAAAAAGTTCTAAGTGACTTTAGGGCATGCAAGCTATGTGTTCTAATGGAAAAACAAAACTTTAAAGAGCTTTTTCTCGATGATCACTTTTTAGTGTTTCTATGTTACTGGAAATGCTAAGGAATTTTTTCTATTAAAGATACAATGTTAAAGCAATATTTTTTGCACTCAAGATAATATATTTACAAAACTGTGCATTGAATGAGCATTTCAAAAATTACTAAAATTTTTAGAGCTTATTAAACCTCGAAAAACAAAATTTTCCAAGAATTTTTTACATAAAAGGTCACAAAATATTTTCAAATCAATATATACGAAAATGAATGCACAGATTTTTAGAGGTAACTCTTGTGATCATTTAGCAAAACGAAATTTTGAAATTAGTGCAAAAACAAAACAGCCTTAGGGTGTTTAAAAAATTGAAATGTTCTTAAATTTTTCAAATTTTCAAAAAAAGTGGGCAAAATTTTTTATGTTTGAAAATATATTATTGATTGTTAAAGAAGTGCAGAAACCAAGATTTCAAAGAATTACATTTTTGTCGTAAATATAAGAAAATTGCTAGAAAGGTACTGTAACCCCATAACTGGGTATTTAATTCTATTCAATGCAGGGTGTCAATGATTTAAATCGCGATTTAAATCAATTGATTTTTTTAAAAAAATCATTGATTTAAATCACTTTTTAGTTTAATCTTTAAAAAATTCTCTTGGACAATCCCAATTTCATTATTTTTACCATTTTCTTTTAGAGCTTTGATTTCCATCTAATAAATGGAAAAGTAATCCTACTCATCCCCCCTCCACAGATGCTGGAAGGTTGCAGTCCAAATAATATGTATGCACAAATAGAGCTATTTGTTGTCTAATATGTGAAATAAAGAAAATACATGCAGGTGCAGGGCAGGTGTTGCAAAGAGTGAATTGAGGGGGGAGGGACATGATAGAATGTCTGTGATATACTTTCAGTGAAAAGAAAAAACAAAAACAATTAAACAGAAGATGAATTTTCTATGAATTGCATTAGCAACTGGGGGGGGGGGCAGTCTTTAGTAGTGACTGAAATGGAAGATATTCCAGCTTTACAAAACAAAAGCAAAATAAAGAGGGGGGGGGGCTGAATGAAGTGAGGATTGGGTTGAGCTTCCTGCTCCATTTGATTTTTATCCTAGCTAGTAGACAGGATTATTTTCAGATTGGCTCCTAACACTTTTTTCTGGGTTTCTTACTGGTGAAGCTTCAAAGGTGTTTTTGTATTTTTAAAAACTTAAAGGTAAGATGTTCATAAATAAAAATTGTTTAATAACTGAAGTTTCTAATTTTTAAGAAAAAAATCAAAAAAATCCGATTTAAATCAAAAAAATCTGATTTTTTTTATTTTTTAAAAAAAATCATTGATTTTTTTACACCCTGATTCAATGTTCATCCCCCTGTAATAAGCAGCATTCTTCTACTTTAATTAATGAATACATAAAACTACCTGTTTTTCCTCTCTCCTTCCCCCCCTCTCTCTCTCTCTCTCTCTCTCTCCCTCTCTCTCTCTCTCTCTCCCTCTCTCTCTCTCTCTCTCCTTTCTTTCTCTCTCTCTCTCTCTCTCACACACACACACACACACAGGTAGAGTAGCTTCATTAGCACCCTGGGGTAATCTTGAGAACGTGCACTATTTTTTATACACTATACTAACACTATTTATGCGGGCTCAAGGCGCTGGTTATGCGGTTGAAACTTTTAAGGTGTGTTTTTTAGGGGTGGGTATTATCTCCATGTTTTCTCTTCTTGGTTTTTAGGGGATGTACATTAGGGTGGGGCGAAAAATAAAATTTTTTTCATATCAACTTCTAATAGTTGCCAAAAGTTGTCTTTGGTGATAGTTAGCTTTTGTGCAAATTTTGAGAAAAATCGGTTAATATCTTCAGGGGGCGCTACGATCGCAAAGTTTTATCATAGCTTTTATATAGGGATTTTATGGTTAAGATATGAAAAATAATGCCGTTAGCTAATCTCATTGCACTTTTTTACTCATAAGATATATTCATGCATTCAAAGCATATGAAATAACTCACAAAAATTATTTTATATCTTATATTTATGTTTCAAGCATCTTAAAAAGAAACAAAAAAGTGAAAAATAGTGATTTTTAGGATAATATTAAGTAAAAACTGAAATTTTTTTTACAAAATGTGGCATAAAAATTATGAAGCAGCAAACATACGACAACATTAAACAGCAGTACTTGAACACCAATAAAATCCGGTTCAAAAAATATGTACAAATGTACACACATACGAAAATTTTATGTGTCGCAGTTTGAGCTTTCGCAAAAAATCTTTTTTATTTTCAAAGGAAGGCAGTTCCTTTCGAGCCTTTAAACGTGCACGAACGAAACCATCCCTTGTTTCTATTCCACTTATGATCAGTGATGCATCCGTCACCAACTTTACACTGTGATCCACGGATTGAATGTGACAAATAAATGTCCACACGTTTCATTGAAAATTGGGAACATCTCCGGTTTTCACCGTGTAGCTTGTCATCCGATGGCATAATTAGAGGCTCTGTTATAAGCACGTTTTCTCACTGCCAATTTATCAAGTCTACATAGTCGGAAGAAAAGTTAATCTCAAAAATGATTAAAGTGTGGATGTCATTACTATACACAGAATTGGTGTTTCTTACGCTTAAAATTTGACGAGCAACTAACTGCCGTACATGCCTTCGATCATCATTTAACATTGCCAGTAAAATATTTTCAGTAAATACAAAAAAAAAAAAAAAAAAAAGCTCTCCTCTGAATAACTGGATCGATGACATGTAACAGGTCGTCTGGTAAATAATGCGACTGACGAACAACTTGCCACAAGTTTTGTGCACCAACCTTGCATGATGAGTTGCACTTAATGAGAAACCAACAAGGTGCACATTTAACAATGACTGAAACAAGTATTTTTAAGTTTGCTGTCAGATATTATGTGCCGATGTTCAAGCGCAAATTTGATTGACTGTCATCAGCCATCTAGAATGACACCACGAACTAGGTACTGTTTTAGAAATATGTATGAAGCGGTTGCCACTAATAACGGCTTCTAATATTTCCAGTAAATATTTCTGGAAAAGCAATAGGCATGTTTTGCATATTGCGCTCAACTGCCTCATATTTCACTATAGTTAGAGATTCGCTGCCTGTCAACATTTTGTCAATAAAGCCAGTGAACCCACAGGGACCAGTTGTTCATCCATCTAAGTATTCTACTAAGTGGCGAAGAAGCAATTCACTGCCATGATGCTGGCATATTAACCACTGCAATGACCTATTAAAAATGTTTCAAGACGTTATATTTAGCCACCTTTGCTTATAACAGTACCTCCCATAACAATGATGCCCTCTGAAGACGAGCTACATGACTTGAAAACCGAAGATGTTCCCCATTTTCTTCAAAACATGAGGACATTTATTGGTATACTCAATCCGTGGAATGTAGCGTAAAGTTAGTGCCAGATGCTTCACTGACCGTAAGTGGATAGAAGCGAGGGATGGTTTCATTAGTGCTAGTTAAGAGGCCCGAAAGGAAATGAATTTCTTTGAAAGTAAAAAAAATATTTTTTGAAAGCCCTAACTGTGACACATAAAATTGTCGTATCATGTATGTTGTGTACATTTGTACATATATTTTGAACCGGATTTTATTGACGTTCAAGTAATGCTGTTTAATGTTGTCGTATGTTTGCTGCTTCAGAACTTTTGTGTCACATTTTGTAAAAAAAATTCAGTTTTTACTTAATATTATCCTAAAAATCACTATTTTTCACTGTTTTGTTTCTTTTTGAGATGCTTGAAATATAAATATATGATATAAAATAATTTTTGTGAGTTATTTCATATGCTTTGAATGCATGAATATATCTTATGAGTAAAAAAATGCAATGAGATTAGCTAACGGTATTTTTTTTTTCATATTTAAACCATAAAATCCTTATAAAAGCTATGATAAAACTTTGCGATCGCAGCGCCCCCTGAAGATACTAATCGATTTTTCTCAAAATTTGCACAAAAGCTAACTATCACCAAAGACAACTTTTGGCAACTAGTAGAAGTTGATCTGAAAAAAAAAAAATTTCTCCCCACCCAAAGGTACATCCCCAATGCGTAAATATGTATTGTGCATGCATGCCTGTACGTGTGTGAGTGCTTTTTCTGTCTAATCGCGAAAGGCGCGCCTAGCACCGTTGAACGGTTCTATTTCAAAAAGAGGTGACAGCTTGATTGAGAAAATTCCTCATGGTAGAATTTCTGCTTAGTTCGATATTATTTTTTTTTCTTGAACTGATAAGGAAGGGGAATAAATCAAAAAAGAAAAAACATCAACGCAAACCAACATGTCAGCTAAACGAATGCAACAAAAAACAAAACAAAAGAGCAAAATCTCCTCTCATTCCTTTTCTCTCTTATCACCATCACCCATATTTTGACAAAATCAGTTTTGACCTGAGACATGCGCAAATGCGTCCTAGGTCGCTGTAGAAAGTATCAAACAGTATGATTCCTTTATTCATGTCAACCATACACGAATTCTCATTATGATGATATATTTCTCTCTCCTTTCAACTCTTTACCTTTGTCCAGTGTCACACTATATAGTTAAAAATTCAGGAAGCTTTTGTGGTAAATGTTACTGTAAAATGTAGGGTTTACAGTACAGAAAATTTTTAATTGTACCGATAAAAAAATTGCGAATGCAGCGCCAGTTGATCACCACGTGACATACTGTGAGATGCAGATGACACCCTATTTCCGCTCTCCTGGTGTGTCTCATCTGGTACCGTGGATAGTAAAGCAGTGTGAAAAAATTGGGTCCCGCGTTCGATCCTTGTCGTTCGTATTTCGCGCATTTTCTATTCTCGTTTTCTCTTCCGTAACATTTTACAGTAAAAATATATTTTACGATAAAAGTTATAGGCAACATGGATGCCAGTAATTTTTTACTGTAAAATTTCAGGAAAATTTTTAGCAGTGTATATTACTCTTCTTTAATTCTGTTCATTCTTTATTTTAATGCTGTTGATACGAATTTTCTTGAAGATTTTCCTTCGTCACAGAAAATACGAATGAAAGTACCATAACAGAACTGCTTTCCAAGCAATGTAAGAAGAAATAAATGGTAGTTTTCCCGAAATAAAACGGCGTTGACGTGAGTCGTGGAGTTCTTTTTCCCTCCGAGATATCCTGCGCACACCCGCCATGACCGAGATTCGTACATTTATCCCTTTCCGGAGGTTTATAAGATTCTTTTTCCCCCTCTTTCGCACGTGAGGGAAGAGATCAAAAGATTGCCTAGTAGGGAAAAAATGTTTCATACACTTGCCACTCTTTTTTTTCCCTCTGGGGATATTTTCAGATGGTAAGCACTATCGAAAATAAATCCTCCCTCTGGGTACTTTTCAGATTCAGTGAAATGTAAAAAGGGGAATATTTCACCGAAATTGATTTTGTTTTCTTCTTATTTTTAGAAAATCCTGAAAACATATATGCTGAAAAAGCATCAAACGAGATAGATTACAATCTTATTAGATATTTAAATCCCTTGTACTATTTTTTAAATTAACTTTTCAGCACATACTTGGCACTCATCTGTCCTATATCTATAAATCCGAAACATAATTTAAAGATGACTGATGCTAAACAGTTTCAAAATTTCACTGTAGAAAAAAAGCTACATTTTTAGGTACAGTAACTTTCTCTTCAGCATCTGATTGTTTCGCTGTCTTCCGTGCCTAGCTTTTAGTTATTGAGAATGCTCTAAATTATAGCACCACAGAGAAGGTCAATACACATATTTGGATTTCAAACAATAGACGAAGCTCTATTCAGAGGCTGTCTGAATGGACATGACGACAAAACGACTCTGACGTAATCCAACATCGAAATTACTTGAGCTAAAATCTTAACCCTACACTGTATAGCGTTGCCAATTGGATACATGGACTATTTTTCCTTATGACCATGCATAAGGCAACTAAAACATAAAAAGCAAGTATTAGGTATCTTTAAAGCAAATATAACCATCTATTCTCAAAATTATTTTTTTTATGTGTTCTAATGTTTTCTTATTACACTAAAAAGCATATATATGTCTTTCAAAGAAGAAAAAAATCATGCAGTGTAGGGGTTATTATTATTTAAATCTTGAAAATCAATGTCACCTGCTTTACATACAAAATCCTTATCAAACGTTGTTTTATTGCAGATCTGCGGAAGATGGTTCCAAAAAAGGACGACGTAGTTCCATTGTTGTAATCCCTCCCATGCAGATCTGTCCGGGAGATTTGTTGGTGTACAGCAAAGTACTGAGTCAAAGGAATACGTTGTTAGGTAAGTATGCATGTTTTCTGAAAAACCTATGTTGACTGAACTGAAAAACTACGTAAACGTCAAATTTGCTCTACATTTGATGGATAGATGGATGTCTTAGCATTTAACCATCCACTACCCTTAAATTTCATCAATAAATATTAGTATAAAGATTTGAGATTCGAAATTTAACCCATTAATGCCTGACATTTTTTTCCAAAGAAATTTTGTATACTGGTCACAAACAGTGTCTAATGGACAGGAAAAATAATTAAAAAAATATCATGTAAAAATAATTTTTTTATGAAGGAAAGAAACATCGTCCCTTAAAAGTTACGATAGACCCCAGAGGGTACATACTTTTTTTTACTAAAAATTTTTTCTGCCTACGATATAATATTTAAAAAGATTTTATAAAAAGAAATAAAATCAGCAATTAACATAAACTGGGAAACTGGGAATAACTTTGAAAACTTGGCTTTTTTCTTGAGATTGAGAACGATGTCATTTTTGATAAAGATCATATTAAAACTGCTACAGAACACACTTTACAATGGTTATGTGCTGCAATCTGTTAATAACGAATTGAAACAATACCAAAGTACTAGTTGAACACTATTATTTGGTGGAAATGTTCATCTTTGGGAAATTCAGACCCTTTTTTGGACCGTCCCTAAAAAGGGACGCTAGGCATTAATGGGTTAAGTTGTTACTCCATGATTTAACACATTGTATTGTAACAAATCTTGACATCACTAAACTGAATGCCACCTGAACTACCAATACACAACGAGGCAATTGACATACTTAACGTTCAATCGCAATCAGAATCTTTGTTAGACAAGGGGAAGAAGAATAAGAAACGTATTCTTCCTCCTAAAGTGTTGTCCCACGGAAATCCAACCAGGAATCAAGATGTGTCTCTTAAAAAATAATCTATTGTCATTGCATTTATCAAATACCCTTCGCAGGCTGAACAAAAAAAAAAAATCGGATTCTATTAGACGATGAGGATTAGGAGCAACGCCACCTGGCGAGATTCTCGAAGCAAGTTTCCGTGATGAGATTTGGCAATCCAGCCTTTCGAGACAAAAAAAAAAAAAAAAAAATTCTAAAAGCTGCCTAGGATTTCTATAGAGAGGCTTAATCAAAACTTCAAGAGTTGGACAAACACGGTGTTAGTTTTTGTTTTTCATTCTTCGAAAAACTTTCTTTTCGGTAGCGATTGGAGAATTTCCCAAACCATTTTCGGGAGAGGAATACAAATAAGATTTATAAACATGCTTTATGGATAAATAATAAGTACGTGGTAAATATTTTGTTAAATAGAAGGAAGGAAAGAAAGGAAAAAATAATTCTGTCACTGAAATAGGGATGCACCGATTAATCGGCAGTCAGGGCCGTCGGCAAGGGGGAGTGTGGGGGGGTGCTACACCCCCTCACTTTTCTGACGAAAGGGGCCGCCGATTTTATTTTATTATTAAAATGAAGTTTTAGAAAAATATTTTAGGACTTCAAATGAAATTTAAAAGAGAAGCGGAATAATTTAAACAATATTAAGAAGATCAGTAAACCTGATTTTTTAAAAATGTCCTGTATTTTTCGCGGCACCAATTATTACTTATGAAAATTAAATAACTGGGGCCGCGAAAAATAGTTAAGATTCCTTCACAGCAATATTCGTCATGAAAAATACGAAATTTTCTCGTTCAGGGAGTCATGTAAACGGGAAACTATAGGTCGCCCTGCCCAGTTTGGAAAAAAAAGTACTGTATAAATATGTGAGCTTTAAAAGATACGCGAACCTCTGTAACTAAAATTAGTTAAATTAATAAAACATAAATCAAATTATATATACATAATTCAACAAGATCGATGCAATATTAAGGAAAAATAAAAGAATATATGCAGAGGGCCGCCAAATTTTATATTTTAAATAAATTTAAATTGAAGAAAATTACACAAAATACCATTGAAAGATAGTGCAATGTTTAAACTGAAGATAATTAAAAAGAAAATTTATCACTTTTCATTTTGTGTTGGGAACGAACGAATTTTTTTATGTAGTAAATTTGAAGAACTAATAATAATAATAATAAAAGTTTATTATACTGAAATAAAAAAAGTGGGGGGGGGGAGAGAATTAAATGCTGTTGCCCTCTCTGCGGCACATTGAAGAGACTCTTTCAACCTCCACAGATCATCAAATGACAATCGCATATATTGGTGAATATTGTGCACACGGTCACATGGTATGGGCCCTGCTCCACATCAGCGGAAAACGCGACCGAAACCGAAGGCAGAAACCGAAAATCAGAGTACTTTCCATGGGAACACAATTTAATCCATTTTACATTTCTGCTTTACGCTTGCGTTTTCCGCTGATGTGGAGCAGGGCCCTAAAAGTTACTGTGATGCTCCAGATTTGTTTTTCTAAATCACATCGCAGTCAAACGACGCAAAACTGCTCATTGACCGTTTTTTTCGGTGGAAAAAGTAAGCAAACAAATGCGGTGCTGCGAGCATCAATTTTAAACCATATTTTCGACAGCAGTTCAAGATGCTATTAGCCAATTTGTTAACTATGACGAAAGACAATATGAATGCGAATTTAGAGGAGATGAAGCCTCTATTCCTACTATTAAGTCCACCGCTTTCCAGAGTCCAAATGAGTTCCACCAATATAGAGACATTCATTTAATTTTTTTCCCAATTCTAATTTATACATGGATCCTTTGGGAGTTCAAGCTGAATTGGAAGTTTTATCTGATAAGTGCAATGAAAATGGAGTAGAAACGTTATCAGAAGTAAAAATGATTGAAGCGCAGAAGCTCAAGTCCGCCCTTCCACTGGCTTACTGCGCTTGTCGGCTTGGATTTACTTCTCCGGTAACAGTTGCTACCAATGAAAGAATCTTCAGTAAACTGAAATTCATCAAAAATGTTTTGAGGAGTACAATGGGAGACCAGCGTTTAGACTCTCTAGTACTGCTGGCATGTGAGAAAGATATTACAGACGCCATAAATTAAAAGAGTTTAGCAAGCAAATGGGCTACATTGAAGCACAGGCGCTGTGAGTTTTAAATTATTATTTTTTTTTACCAATAAAATTTATGAAATGTATTTTTAAAAAACTAAGGAGTAGATTAAAAATTTTGTCTCTTTTCAATAGTTTTTTTTTTTTTTTTTTTTTTTTTTTATTACTTTTTTGTTGAACAAACTGGATTTTCAACTTGTAATTTAAAAAAAGAAAAAAGGAAGAAGAAAAAAAGAAAATACTCATATTTATCGGGAAAAAAAATTAAAATGGTAATTAATTGGATCTGCATGTCCAGAACAATTTTAGGCAGTTGAACTTTATCTGCGTTTCCCACAAACTTAATAGCATGAATGCTCAAGGGACAATCACCGCAAAACACGGGAAGAAGAAAAACGTACCTCATGAATTGTTTAAAATATGCCTGGCACAGAACAAATTTCCTAAAGGGTAAGACTTTAACAAATAAATGCTTATTATTATTATTTATTGTTTATTAATATTTTTTGACATTTAACATTTATATGGTGTTTGTATAAATAGTTCTGCATATTATTTAAAGTTTTAAGCATGTGCTCAAAAACTCAAAAGCTGTTTGTAGCCACTGAGGCTTGTCATTTTGAATTTTTCCACTTGTGTGGGAGGAGGGGGTATACTAAATGCTAATTTTATAGGAAAAAGTCAAAAAATAAAAATTGCATCCACCTTCCACCTTTGTAAAAAATATTAGATTTCAAAGCTCGGGGGAAGCGATCTCCCTCACCCCCCTATATGATGAGCCCAGGGCCGCCAAATTCTCAACACCCCCCCCCCCAGATATTTCAGCTAGCGACGGCCCTGTCGGCAGTACCGATTAATCGGTCATAATTGGCCCCTTTGCCAATTATTAATAATCGGCAATATTGAACCGATTAATCGGCCGAAAAAATATTTTTGTAAATATTATTCTTCAAAGAATACCTTAACTAAGAAACTATGAGAAATAATTTTATAAACAGTCATAATAATCCTCACAGTTGATATAAAGTTTTTAATAAATTAGTTCTCCTACTATGAGTAAATATCATAGACAATGTTGCAACATTTTTCATGTGACGATAGTTATCTCCTTATCACAGTGATTTTAGATAACTTCTAGTTTTCACAAAGAATGAAAGTCTTGAATTAAGTTGCTACCAATTATTAATAAAATTTTAATTAAAAGTACTCCTAAATTGGAGTGCTCACCACAGACCCCCCCAACCCCCCTATTTTTTGAATTTTTATGTCCAGTTAAAATAATTAACAATGTGTTAATGTAATAGAATTGACAATAATATGAAAATTGGTTCAAAGAAATTTGATAAAAGAGTGAAATTATTTTGTACTAGCGGTACCCGCACGGCTTTGCCCGTGGTATTAAATTAAAAGTTCATTTGTAAAATAATTGATATAGCAGAAAAAATGCTCTATTTTAGTTTTATTCAACTATAATTCCTTCAAAGTGATATAAAGATCTGATATGGACCCCACACTACTTAATTTTACGTGTAAATTTCTTAGTAGATGCCTTAAGTGCTAAAATAGTGCTTGGAGTGAGCAAGATAACAATTCAAACATTTGTATCCCTAGTTTGCTACGAAACAATGCAAGAGAATGTTTTACAATGATTAATCTCCTAAATATCGTCGATTTTAACATCATTCAGTGGATTTTTCGCAAAATATCGCCAACAGCGCCAAATTGAACCTAAATCAAAAAAAAAAAAATTCGCCAATTTGGCGTCAAATACTTGGCGATCAAAAGCTTGGCGATATATCGCCAAGTGGTCGCGCCAATTCATATCACTTTTGTTAACCAATTCATATCACCTTGCATTGAAAACACTGATTTACCCGATAAATGGGGTAAAACACCCCCTTGGAATATTCGAATGCAGCCCCAAGGGAGATGGACAAAAATAAGCCAAAAGAGAAAATAAGAACAATTTTGTTGGTAACAGGAACCAACAGAAATCTTACCAAAGTTTAAAAGAAGAAGAAAGTTTTCTTTCCTAGCTTAAAAAACAAAACAATACATTTTCCGAAATGAAACACTTTAAAAAAACGATGCAATATTGCAATTGATACGATATTTCGTTAATCTGTGCTTTAGGTACCCTTTTCTCGCTAAATGAACGATAGGCGCGTCAAGCGTGGTAACCCTAGCTATTTTGCGTAGTTGACTTTTTGAAAACGCGCCAAGCAGGGTCCCAAAGCATCTTCACCGGGAAAAAGACAGGGTTGCCAGAGAATTGGAACAAAAAAATACTACGCCTCCTCTAAAAAAAATATTACAAAATACTACTGTTTCCAAACGTTGCCAAAATCAATGTTGCTGAAATGCGAAATCTATGAAAATGAAAAAAAAAAAATCCGCCAAATCTTTTAATTAAGTCATTAGTATATTGGAAACAGGGTTGCCAGAAAAATACTACGCTCCTTATTTGGGCCGAAAAAATACTACCGTAGAATAAAAAATTCTACGTCTGGCCGTAGCCTACGAAGATTGACGCTGGCAACCCTGGAAAAAGAACGAAACAAAAATAAGTATGAACACGTAACCATAGTAACAACATGAAAAGTTGATTTCCGTTGATAAAATAATTCATTTTATCTCTCTTTTCAAACAAATTTTATCCTAGAGCTCAACCATTTTAGAATCGTTTGGCTTGCTTTACTGAAGGTAAGCCTTGAATTTCGGGATTCTAAAAACAATTATTACAGCTCTCCTGATGATCGTAGAAACTTCGAAAAAACAGAAAATTTCAAGCTTTCGAATGACATAAGACTTGAAAATGTGTATGAAATATTTCTTCCCTATTTTATCGAATTTCAGCTAAGAATTCGAATAGAAAAAGAACGAAATGGAATTTTCGAAAAATCGCTTCGAGGTGCAAAACTACATGCTACAAACTAATTTTGTGCCAAGTGGCATGAAAATCGACCGAGCGGTTTTGGCGCTACGCGCGTAACAGACAGAAGGAAGGAAGGAAAGAAGGACAGACAGATCCACCTTCAGCTTTATTATTAGTAGAGAGTAGAGAAGAAAGAAAATTAGGAAATTGGAGAAAAATCTTCTCTCAGAAATGAATTACTTACTATCTTCAAACTCGGAATTCTATAAGAGAGAAAAAACAGTGATGGGAAAATTGATAGTATTAAAAACAATTATCCTTATCATTAATCGGCCGATTATCAACAACCGATTAATCGATAATCGGCAAATTTGCTTATCGGTGCATTCTTACACTGAAACTAAGGGTGTGAATAAAAGATTTTTTTTTTTTTGCTATTAGCTATCGAAGTGCTTGGAGGATGAAGGGGCTAAGTTACATTTTAAAAAATGAACACTCTGTACAATGGTGAGCAATGGATGCAGGTAAGCAAATAAAACTTGGTGCATCAAACAGTAGATGTCAATAGACTAATTTCATACGCACACTAACGACAAAACCAGACAACAAAAAAGCTGCAGCAACTGCTACAATAAAACTTTGAACTTTTATTATTTGCAATTTCTGTTTTGTTAATAACCCCTCCATCTCCCAAGCCCTTCAATTGTTAAAAATAAACTGTGTCCAGTGCTTCGAAAACTGGTGATTTACTACTGATTTGCTGTAAAGTACCGAAGATTTATTGAAATGCTTCAAGGTTTAACATTACACACAATTAATAAAAGGTAAAGGTTTACAAATACAGTTCCCTTTTTGTCTATCCCTCCTCTGGAAGCAAATACAGAACAGCTATAGTGACGAGATCCAGAGCTAAATGAGTAATAAGATTCAGAGCAGTATGAGGATTTGGATAACAATAGCTTATGCAGACAGACGTAAAAGTTCTGTATTCATAGCTCAGAAAGTTTTCTATCCTATTTTTTACTAACGGAGTCTTTTTTCCCTTTCTTTTCCAAGAAAAAAACAAAGGTTTATGGGCTAACATGTATTCCTAAATTTTATAATTTTCAACGCAATGATATGTTTTTTTTTTTTTTATTTCAGCTCAAATGCATTTAAACTGTATAGTATGTATTATAAACTATTTTTTCCCTCCCTTTTTGTAGATTATGACGGATCGACGCAGAGCTTGAGTATGACAGATGGTAACTATAAACTTTTACACTTCAGATATAATAACATAAACAGGAACCCCGATTTTACGTTGTCCGTTTCATGGTTATCCCCCTTCGGACGTCATTTTCTGATGATCCCTGAAACGGGCTATACTGAAACTGTTAAAAAATTCCGGATTTTACGTTTTTCTTTTTCGTTTAGTCCGCTTATTACGTTTTTCCACAAACGAGTCAAAATCGTCTTTCATCTACAAGACCCTCGCAATTTTTTTACTAGAATGACGCAATTAAAAAAAAAAATTTCAAGATAAATTAGTTATAACATAGCCGTTTAAAGCTGTTCTGCTATTCTTCTGTTCTTTCTAATGGTCTCAATCAAGGCATTATTCTTCCGATTGTCCAATCTGATCTTCTATTGAAAAAAACTATGGACTAAAGCTCTGCATGCGAAGCACAAAAGTCGTATCTGCACTTTTAATCACAATTGAGTAACAGTTAAAAGGGGGTTTGCCTTTGTCATATAATGGACTTAAAGCTGAATATCAGGAAAAGTGCTAATTTAAGTCAAATGAATTTCTCAAGCACTTCCAAATAAAAACAAAAAAATTTTATTTTTTCATTCAGTAAACTGCGTCGCACATACAATCCATGACCAGTAGCGTTAGCTAAGGGGCCCAGCGCCCGTGGCGAACTTGAAAAATTGGGCCCCTCCCCTCGTTCGAGAGGTCGTTTTGATGGGAGTTCATTGTGACCTCCCAAAATGTCCTTACTCCAAAAATTTTGATTTATTTAATCGAAAAATTTGCAGATAATGTTACAACCCTTTTTTTTAGCCTACTTTCCCGTTAAAAATAAAAGAAAGACGAAAAAAGTATTAAAAGTAGCTTAATGCATCTAAAAATATCGCCAAGTCCAAAAAATATCGCCAAGTTAAAAAAAATATCGCCAAGTCCGAAAAATATCGCCAAGTTAAAAAAATAAAAAGGTAAAATGAATATCGAAAAATTAAAAATTTGAAAGTAGGGTATTGAGATGGGGAATTTGTGCGTCGGTCGGTCGGTCGGTCTGTCGGTCGGTCGGTCTGTCGGTCTGTCTGTCCCTCCCTAATAACTTTTGAATGAACATTCCGATTTGGACAAACTTTTTTTTTTGTTGGAAAGATCTCGGCGAGTACAGCTCATTCCCATATCTGATTTTTCGATTTGAACAATTTTTGGTTCAACTTTGAACCGTTCAAACAACCGGTTTTCCGTTCAAACAACCAACTTTTGAATGAACAGTCCGATTTGAACAAACTTTTTTTTGTTCGAAAGATCTTTTCAAGGATACTTCATTCCCGTATCTACATTTTCGATTTGAACAATGTTTCGTTCAACATTGAACCGTTCAAACAAGCTGTCACCCCTAATAACTTTTGAATGAACAGTCCGATTTAAACAAACTTTTTTTTGTTCGAAGCATCTCGGCAAGGATACTTTATTACCGTATTTAAATTTTCAATTTGAATACTTTTGGTTCAACATTGAACCGTTCAGGCAACCTTTCCCCACCTAATAACTTTTGAGTGAACCGTCCGAATTGAATAAACTTTTTTTGTTCGAAAGATCTCGGCGAGTACAGCTCATTCCCATATGTGATTTTTCGATTTGAACAATTTTTGGTTCAACTTTGAACCGTTCAAACAACCTATCCCGCGATGCTAACTTTTGAGTGAACAATCCGATTTGAACAAACTTTTTTTCGTTCGAAATATCTCATCAAGAATACTTCATTCCCGTATCTACATTTCCGATTTGAACAATTTTTCGTTCAACATTGAACCTTTTAAGCAACCTTTCCCCACCTAATAACTTTTGAGTGAACCGTCCGAATGGAATAAACTTTTTTTTGTTTGAAAGATCTCGGAGAGACTTTCCCATACATTCCCATATTTCGCTTTTTGATTCAAACCATTTTTCGTTCAATAGTGAACCGTTCAGAAAAAAAAAATTACATTATCGTCTACGGGAATTTAAGTTGTATGTTGATCCTGAACTTAAAGTCGGATTTCCTTCAAACTAACTTTGTAAGAAAATGGTTTTGATAAATAATGTTTGTAAAGTACTTTTCTAAGTAATCTTCTGTGAGGACTCTGATTCCGACTCCGACTCCGTGAACATGGCAGAAATGCAGGCTCAGAAAAAAAAAGACTGAACGTACAGACGATTTTTTGTTTATTTATTCATTTGTTTTATTTTATTTATTATTATTATTATTATTTATTATTATTTTTTTTTTGCAGACGATTTTTTTTGTAACAAATTTTTCATTCACGAGAACATTTTATTCTTTATTTATATTTAACAACTGGCAACGTATTAAAAGTGAAATTCCGGACATTTTATTAACGGACGATTTTTTTTCTTTTTCCTTTTTTTTTTCTTTCTTTGATAAAATGTGTTTTGATGCTCTTTGTACTTTTATTTATTTATTTAGTTATTTTATTTATTTATTTATTTATTTATTTATTTATTTATTTTTTTTTTTTTTTTTTGAACATGATTGAGGATTTTTTCTGCGGAAGAACTGTAACAGTTACACTCTTTAAAAGGTGCGACAAAACTTTATTTATTCGTTAATTACTTTTTACGTGTCTATTTCATATGATTGAGAGGGGGTATATTTTGCTTTTCGAAATCAGCTCTAAGTGCTAAAAAGGTATGTTTGACATAATTTTCAGTCTCAGATAATCAAGAGAATAATGATCAGATGCTAGAATGCCGATGTCGATGTACGGGAAAGTAGGCTCGTTTAGTTCTTGACAGAACTTCTTGTTCACCCTCTTTTCTTTTACATCAATATTCAGACCTTCGTTCGTAACTACTGCATTAAAAAATATAATTTTGTTTTAAAATGGAAAATTTACGAACAGCTTAGTGCAAATATCCTTCCCCCGCCAAGCCCTGACTGTCTTTAATTAATTTCATTTTTTAAGATTGTGTTTTGAATTTTATTTTATTTTGATTTTTTTACTATTAACCTATTTATCTGTTTGAAAAAAAAATTTGTCGCACTAATTTAAACTTTAACTAACTTTTAATTAGTATCTAATTTTATTTATGAAACAAAAAGGCGTTCAGGCTGTGTAAGTATTATTATATTCTAAATCTAAGTAATAATTATTGTATTTTCAAACATAAAAGGTAGTGAATGTGTTTACCTTTGTACACTAAGTGTGAAATCTGTAATATTTGTCAGATCGCTGTACAATCTGTAATGTTTCTCATCATGTTGGTAACGCTCAAAGACACTCCCCCCCCCCTTCCCTAAAAGAAGGTAAATGTTAACTTTGACCATGTCCCTATTTTTTTTTTTAAACTGTTACTAATGTGTGTTTGAAATATCCTATTTTATTTTCTGAATATCTTTGAAAATTGAAAATTTCCATGGTCAAATTGGCACTTTTCCTGATATTCACCCCTAAATACAATTTTTTACTATCATTTATCTGTGGGAAATATTTAAAAAAATTGTCTAAAAAATTTCATCTGAGTTGCAAACATTGAGTGATCTTATTGAGGTTCAGAACTTTAAAAGGTAATTTCTGATTTTGAACTCGTCTGTAGATTCGACTTCCGCGCTTAGCACTTCACAGTTAGACTTCGTCTTAAAATTCTCCCAGAAGTCAATGTCACGTGTATTATCTATGACATCACGAATTATCTCAATATAAGATTTGATATCGCTTCCGATGTTAGTAATGAAACGCTGAAGACGAAGCAGAAGTAATAGAGGCTGATCAGGCGATTCAATGCATATGTATATATATATTATATATATATATATATATATTTATTAGAAGTAAAAGACCTTGCGAAAAATCTGTTAAAAACGGAAGTAAAAATAAAATTCCCAAAAGACCCTGGGGCCTTTTTCTGTTCTATATGATTCTTCAACTACTTTGTTTATGTTAATATATATATATATATATATATATATATATATATATATATATATATATATATATATATATATATATATATATATATATATATATATTTGCAAATGTATACCAAAGAGCAAATTTGAAAAATTTCTTAGTGTAAAACGTGTTATAAATGAAATTCTATTTCACTACAGAAAACAAATAAATATTGCACATTTTCCCCACTAGTTCACTGAATAAGTGTCAATTTTTAAGCACTCACGTGTTCCTGCTTGTGGCACATTTGTTATCACTGCTCCAACTGAAAACGTGAAACCGGGGTTTTACTATACTGCTACAGTTAAACCACGAAGAGATGGCGGGTCGACTAGAAGCGGAAACGGACCACTTCATTTAAAAATTGGTTGGATTAGAGAAAAAACACGACTTTACTGCTTACGCGTTCTCGCCGAACCAACCTATTTCAAGAAGAAATCTTTCGTTTCCACTTCTAGTCGACCCGCCATCTCTTCGCGGTTTAACTATAATCCCAATAAAACGGGTAAATTCCAGCCAATCGAGTCCGGTATTTTAAGCTTCTCCCTGTTTTTATGGAAAAATTATATTGTATTCTATTGTTGTTTAAAGTTTTTATAGTCATTCTATTTTTCTGAAAAAGTTTTTATCGACATTCCATTTTTTGTTTTAAAAACAATAGCCAGTATTAAACCCGAAATATGGTCATTTGTAGAAACGTTAATTGTAAAATCATGTAATTTTCAAACTGAAAGCACAATCCACAAACCAATTTATCCGTAAACGATAACAATAATTGGAGTTCAGTATAGTTGTGAAGCTCCGCAAAGAAGTTCTGTAAATGTAGTTTCCCTGCTTTATTACGAGTAGGAAGAATAGTACGATTTACATGTTACGGAGCGATGTCGACACTTTCGCAACAGCGCTTTTTGCCTAATTCTAATATCTAAATTTCGTTGTAGAAGTTTCTATTCTTTTAACTTATTTTTCCTTTTTGCTTAAAAATAGTATGTACATTAAAAGGTACCAATAATTGCATTGCCACATATTTCTCCATAGTTTGTATTTATTAGAGAAAATACTGGATGTATATCACATGAAAAATAATATTTTCTAAAACAGTGCCCGCTGCTAAAGTGAATCACGTTTGATCTGAATAGTTTTGATGTAATTACGGTTCATGCTTATGAAATGACAAGAAAAAAACTTGATTTATTTTAATTTTCAGCTTTTATTTTCGTGAAATAAATTAATCAAGTGAAACATCATTTTAGATTATTAATTTTGCAGTCTGAAAAGTGAGGGTACATGGTCCCTTTACTTTTGGAAGTAAGGAGGCAGTCGCCTCTCTTGCCCCCCTGTACGAGCCGCCTATGGTTTTAAATTTTGAAATCTTAAAATTGTAACAGACTAAATTTCAAAGAAAATATTATTCAAATCGGAAACTTTGATATCGTGTTCGAGGGATTGTAAACAACAGCTCCCTCACCCCTCCCCCCCTATAATAGTAGTGAAAGTCGGAGCCTGATTATCTGATTAAATTTTTTATGACCTCTGTCGGGATTTAAACATTAAAAAAATAAGCTAACATCTCATTTTTTGCAACCGATTCACAAGTACCCTATCGTCTGAGACTTGAAACTTTTGTCGCCATCTATCGCCTAGAAAACACATCAAAGTAGAAAAGTGGGCCCATATTTCTGACTTGCATTGATTTTTAACTGCTAAATTAGTAAACGTACAGAGTTGCTCAAAAAGAGACGGGGGGGGGGGGGATCATGGCGCAGAATGTACCATTGAAATAGTCAGAGAGGGGTGTTTTTCTCATTTTTTACTCGGGCTCTTGGAGGGTCTTTTCGCAGGCTTGTCATTTCGAATTTTTCAATCAAATGTGAAGTGGTTGGCGGGGGGGACGAAGGGTTTTAACTCGATATAAATTTCACCAAAAAACAGCAAAACCTACGCCTAAAAACAATTGTGCAAATATGTTCATTTTCCGAAGCTAGGGGGAGCAATTGACCCCCCCCCCCCCCCCCGCCCTGGCCCGCCTAAATGACGGGCCTGGGTATTTATGGTATTTGAGAGGGGGGTACGCCCTTGTTCTTGGGAAAAGAAAGACGGGCACCCCAGAAATCACATTTGCGAACACAAGGAGCTACAAAACGCTTTCCATGGCGACAAACAGAGCACTTACAGATTCTTCCATAAGTTTTTTTTTTTTGAAATTAAAAAAGAATGTAGATTTAAATTTAAATAGTAACCGGACTCTTGAGTTAAAATAAAGTGTGTCGTCCCAGGCCCGTCATTTCGTATTTTTCGTGAGGGTGGTGTCAAAGGGGTATATACTGAAAAAAAATTATACCAAATAACAGGCTACAACCCCTCTCCACTTACTTTACTCCCACTTACTTTCCCGAAGCCACGGCGGGACTGAGCCCCCCCCCTCCCCCGCCCAGGTTTGTTGCTCTTTCGGTTGTACGTTTTCTTATGGAAGAAAAATAACTGAAATGCTTTTTTTAACGATTTTTTTAATTACAGAATAGACATTCAGAATGTTAATTGAATATGCTGCAGGTATACAGGGTGCGCCAGAGAAACTTACTTTTTTGAAAAAATTCCTGCGCGGTGAGATGGCTGCGTAGAAGGCCGAGAGTGGGTGCATTTGGAACGGGAAATCTCCAAGTTTTGTTTTCCCTATAAAAAGTCGCCATCGTGTTATGGTCAAAAGAACAGCTCGCCTTTGCCGTCGAAAGCTACTTTTCGAACGGCCGTGAATACAGCTCGGTACAGGACCATGATCGAGGAATTCTTTCTTCCCAGCCTCGAAGAAATGAACATTAGGGACGTGTGGTTTCAGCAAGATGGAGCCACAGCACACACTGCACGAAATTCAATGAATTTGTTGCGACAACATTTCCCCGACCACCTCATCTCTCTCAGAGGCGATCTCCCATGGCCAGCAAGCTCCCCAGATTTGGCGCCATGCGATTTTTTTGTGGGGTTATTTGAAATCCCTGGTTTATGTTGATCGACCACGCACAATAGCCCACCTCAAGAATAACATTCGCGACGAAATTGCCAACATACCAATTGATATACTGCAAAGAGTGCTCACAAACTTTAAAAATCGTCTTAATCAGTGTATGCTCAATGGGGGTCATCATTTAACCGATGTCATTTTCAAGACTAAATGAAAAAAAAAATGGGATATTGTATTCTCAAATAAAAAAAGAATTAAAACAATAACTTAAGTAGTTTTGTTTTTATTGACATTTCAAAAAAGTAAGTTTCTCTGGCGCACCCTGTATATATAAATACATATAAAGTTTACCTTTTTGAAATCAAATAATTAACAAAGTAAGATAGTTTTAAAATACTGTTACAAGGAATGTTTAATATAAATCTTACCTTGAAGTTGATGGTGCATTTTGTATATTTGTCATTGTCACCGTTGAAACAATGGAGCCTGCACCCGTGTTACTAGTCGCTTTATCCCAAGTATACTACTGCCTTTCTTAGCAGCTACAACTTTGTACTTGATATTAATATTATTTCTAAATTTATATGCATGCTTTTTGCGACAATGTTCAGTCCATTTGTCTTGTCTGTGCACAGTGTTGCAAAGTACTTCTAAACATTTATATTTGAACGAAGTTTTAAGAGCTCTAGGCATCTTCGAATGATTTCTTTTAAAATTTCACAAAACTTGAACCGCCATTTACTATGAACGCGACAAACTGCTACAAAATCGTCGATAACAGCGTATCTCACATTAATATGGCAACATTACGGTAGGCAGAAACTGTGACACTCCGCATTGAGAAATCTTTATCATCTAGTGTTAAGATTAAACTGAACTGAAGTGTAAAAATAATAATAAAGTAATAAAAATAATAATATCAAACGTTGGAATACCCGTAGCTAATGACTTCGGAGCAGAAAAACTGCATAAACAGCAGCTAAAAACTCGCGCAAATAATGAGTTCCAGGCGCCACTAATAAATAATGTTTAGGCTGGAAGTTCCTATTTTGCATTTGAGCCGAGATTTGTTATGGTGTCAGTGGTAATGCTGAAGTTGAATTGATAGAGTATCTTTTTTTCCCCCGCTTAGCAGTCTTATTCTAATTACTCAGCAACAATTCAGATACAAATCGTTCTACAAGAAGTTAATATTTTTCGATATTAACTTCGCACAAAAAAGAAACTTAAATAAAAAAAATTGAAAAAAATTTAATAAATAATTTAAATCGAAAAAATAAATTAATAAATAATTTGAATAAATAAATAAATAAGTTAAAAAAAATCCCCCCAAAAATTTTGATGGCGCAACTTGCGCCATAATCCCCCCCTGTGGGCACCCCTGAGAATGATGTTTTATTCTAATTCTGCTACAGATTTCATTTGTATCGAAATTACGAGCAAGCATGAAATAGTTTTGTTCTAAATATATTCTCAAAGGAGAAGAAATGAGACAGTGTAAGACACAGAGAGAGGAGTTCAAATCCTAAGTAGGCTTTCACTGGATTTTTATTTTTTTCTTAATTTTGCTGTGTTGTAAAAGAACTTACCAGGAATAATTGTACTACAATCCAGATTCAAAACAAAGAAAGGGCTCTCTTAGCACGTGTATTGGTTATCACCAAACATTAAATTTTTTGACACTAACAAATCCCTTTGCTTCTACCTACAACCTCAATTCATGCTAGAAAAAAACATTGGTGTACAAAAAGAATAACTCGTATGAATTGTTTTAATCAAAAGTTCAAAACTCTTCTCGAGCAATAAAATAAATTCGATCCTTAGTGCCATGGAATTATATGCAAAATAAAACTAGCACATATTTTATGTGAAAGGAGAAAGTTTTCCCAGTGAAGTAGTGCCCGGAATAGCGTTCCGGAGTGCATATATTCACGACTAACACGATTAACCCATTTATGCCCAAGTTTTTTTTAACTTTTTTTTTTCAATTTTTATCTGCTTAAAACTCTTACTTGGAATGGTTTACATATATTTTAGGCTTAAAATAGTTCACCGTTGCCATATTTATTAAGTTATATAGCATCCTGTTTATGGGATATTTTGCAGATATGTAAGCAAAATACGACCTTACTTCACTTTACTTTTGCAAAGTAACATTACAGAAGGCATCTGTGATCAATTTTAAGCAAATCATTTTAAAATAGCTTAGTTTTATGAAAAATAAGTTCGCAAAAAAAAAAAACTTTCTGTCTCTACCCATGATGGATCGTTGCTTGACTGATTTTGAAAATAGCTGTCAATAAACGAACTCTGATGTCCAAATAGTGGTTTTCTCAAGAAGAAGGACTATTTAACTTGTGAAAAACAGCTTTAGTAAAATGATATACCCATTACAGGTTTTTGAATGCAGTAACTAACAAGCGTCCCGTTGTTAGGCTACTGGGCATAAATGGGTTAAGAAAAAAATTATCAAAGTAAGCGAATAACAAATTTCCATATTCTGGTATCAAGATTTGATCAGCTTAAAAGCTTAAAACAAAAGTTTTAGCTGTGAATTTTAATTTTGAAAAACTTTTTTTTTTTTCACACGGGATACCTTCCATTATGGAATACCACAAAATCACTCATTGTTCAACCAGTGTTTCCATTTCATAAATCAACTACAGTCAAACCTCGTTAATGCGAACACTCTTAGAACGAATTACTGCTGAAACGAACTACAAATGCGATCCTCGTGCAGCTGTTTGTTGTTTATTGTTCTTCGATTTTAAAGGTCCCTCTGAGTTCGTTCTAACGAGGTTCGGGTGCATGTGCAATGCAAATCTATATTATTAAATCTATATTCTATTTGATGCATTTTTAGTGCCGAGCTCCTTGCACAATTCAGCATCAGTACATAACCTAATTGAATCTTTTAATAACCATAAAAT
>JAXGGA010010874.1:0-44955 GCA_038373865.1 Uloborus plumipes
GTTAAAAAAAACAGGGACAGAAGAACGTGAAGCAAAAAAAGGAGTAAGAAAACTCAAACTTTGTTCCCTTAGCCCGAAGTCAGAAAAAATCAGGCCAAGCAACCCAGTGGCATCAACTTCAAAGGATGGTGTAATAAGATGTCCTGCTTGTAAAGAGGAATACTGTGATCCTCCAACAGGAGAATGGATCCACTGCTGTAAATGCCAAGAGTGGTGGCATGAGGACTGTTCCAATTATGAAAATGGCATTTTTATTTGCGACTATTGTTAGCTGCACTACTAAACCCTTGTATATATACATTACTTTACAATGCTTAATTTAATGCTTTCTAAGGTGTAGAAACACATTTATCATTTGTTAAACCATGTAACGTATTTAAAAAATAAAAATGTTACACCTTTTATAGAGTCGTCATCTTGCCCCAAGGCGAAAGTCATCTTGCCCCGGTACTGGGGCAAGATGACGAATTGTTAAGATTATGAAAATATAAGAAAATCATACCTTTGTTTTAATTTCAAAAAATAATTGGTAATATATTTTAGGCTACAAAGGACTACTCTAACGCCTCATATAAAAATAATTTTACCATCCTTCAAAATGAGTGAATAATAAGCAACGATTCTTAGCATCGTCATCTTGCCCCGGTCTCCCCTACATAAATGGAAATAAAATACACCTAAGCATATTTTTAAGTATACTGCTTATTACACATTAACAAACACTTACAATGAAAATATCAAGGTATTTATTCAACGTGATTAATTGACTCAATTTAACGAACATTGTAGCCTTCAAGTTTTACAGAAAAGAAACAGAAGATGCAGCTTGACATGTGCCACCTAAAACTGAAGGTGGTGGTAATTTTAGCAGAATATCATCAGAGTGTTTACCATCGATGTATCATCTGTTTTTGAAAACATAAAAGTTTCATTCACAGTGAATTTTTGTCTTTTTGGTAGTGAATTCTACGAGGACAAAGCCATTCACAGCTCAATTTTCTGGTGCAAGATTGACTTCAGCACAAATTTCTTGATAGTTGCTGTCTTCAAAACTAATTTCGGACTCATTAACGTGCGTCACTTACTGCAACTCTTAACTGTTCCTTTTTCAACAGTTTAGCAAGTTTAAATTTCTTTTCTTTGCAATACTTGCAGACTTTAACTAAATATTGAGCATTGAAACATTTAATTATTCAATATTTCTTAATTAGACTATTCAATGTATAAATAAATAAAAAAAAATTGAAATTGAAATAACTATTGAAATTGAACTAACCCCCATTATGGGGAACATATGAACTGTTCACATCTGCCCCTACATAATGTAAACACATGAACCCCTTATCTAAACTTAGGCATAATTTTATTAAAAAAAACTATATTTTCTTCAATTAAAAAAAAATAGTGCATGAAAACGTTCCTTATTAGTGCCACTTTGACGAATGAAGCTCAAATCACAAAAAAAAAAAAAAAAATGTTTTGGATGTGTTTTTACTCGGAGAACTGGAACATAAAAGTATATTGGCACCTTCCAAAACATATAAGATCTTTGATAACTAAAAAACAAAATGGTTTAGAACTTTGAAATTTCTGGCAGGATATAGTACTTGTATTACCATCTACATGATTTTTTTTCCAGCTTTTTCTTTTCATGTTAATTGGGTTAAATATTATTTGTTCACATGTGCCCCCCTCTCCCCCAGTAATTTCTTGACTCTAGAATAGCCCACTTTCTGCTATAAACGGAATTAGAACGGTTTCTTGCGTTTTAATATGAATCGTAATCAGGGCCCGATTAACCCGTGAAGTTAGAGGAAGCTCTGTCTCATTTTGAAGCTCCCCGCTTTTTGAGACGGAGGCAGGGGGGGGGGGCGGATTTCTATACTCACGAGACATTCAAAAACGAATATTGCTAAGGGTACATATCATTTCTAAGAGCTGCCAAAGCAAAATTCAAATTAAAGTCTGTCCCCTTCCTTCACTAATATGTAGAAATTACATACATAATACACATGCACACATAATACACATTGCCATTCTATGATTTGATGTTAAATTAGATTTATTTCACAGAATTAATAAAACATAATAAAAGTACGTTGTAAAAAAGTTGGGTCAAATCCCACTCCCACATTTAAAAATAGCTTGTGGAGGAATTAATGATTTATGAAATGTGTCTTCACTTTTAAAACTTTCCAGAAAATTTTTATTGAACCAGTTCTAATGTTTAAAATTACCTTTAGATATGCATTTAAAAGCAGAAACTAGAATTTAAATCACAAGTTTTCAGTCATTTTTGGGCCCCCTGGAAATTTTTAGGGGAAGCTCGAGCTTCCCGTGCCTTTTGGGTAATCAGGCCCTGATCGTAATAAAGGAAACAGGAAGTAACAACAGTCAAAAAAATAACACTGAAGAAAATATAGATCTTATGCAATACTAAATTCAACTAATTTGTCCCAGAATGCAGTAGAGTCTCTAAAACTGGGAATGATGCGAACCAAAAAATGGCAAAGTTTGAAAATCGGGTTATCGAGAATAAGTTTTTTCACGTGGTACTTTTTCTTCCTACATGGGTTCCCAAACTTTTTTGTTCCGTGGACCTCTTGCCTAGTTTTTGAATTTCCCGTGGAACCCCTTGGGTTCGTTCCACAACTAATCAGGAATTGTAATAATATAACTCGGGCATTCTAAAACAGGAATTAAATGGTTAAGTTAAATTTATTGATGTTCTAAAACAACTAGATGACAACTTTCTAAAAGATTCATCTTGACAGTTTTACTGCAGAGTAAAAAAAATAAATTTAAGTTAAAAGAAATAAGATGAAGAGAAAACGTAACATTTTTATGCATCCTTTCATAAAAATAATGGCACAGAGCTTAGATCAACTAATATTCTTACATAGAACAGGTGTACAAAGGGGAAAAAAAGATTGTTTTAAGTGGGATAGAGGGAATTTGGTGCATCAACAAAAGGACCCCTATTTGCATCTTGTGGACCCCCAATTTTTACTTTCCCTTATATGGACCCCTTCCAAACTCCGGGAGACCCCTGGGGGTCCCTGTGGATCTTTTTGGGAACCAATGTTCTGCATGAATGTGGTCGAGTTTTTTGGATTCAGACGGGTTATCAAACTGTAAAAAATAGATGTAGTTTTTACAGTATAATACAGCTAATTGTTTCGCAACAAACTGTAAAAATTGCTATTTTTACAGTAATAAACTGTAAAAATTGCTATTTTTACAGTAGTAAACTAAAAATTGCTATTGTTACTGTAATAAACTGTAAAATTGATAGCTTTGTATGACAGTTTATTACTGTGCATTTCACAGTTTTAAGCTGGAACCTCTGCTGATCGTATTATACTGTAAAAACAACAGTTTATTTTTTTCAGTGCATGACTGTACTGTATTATACCATGCACACAAAATATGTATAATGCTGTGTTGACTAGTTGGTTTTTGTCGTTCAAAACAATAGTGAGAAGGAAATCAAAATCTTTTTTTCGATAATCATTAAGATCGAAAATTACTTCTTTATAAAAATGAATATTCATTCATTTATTTTCAAAAAATTAAGTTGTATTACTTCTGTTGCCGCTCTGCGATATGATGCCGTCATAATTTGAAAGGACCTAAATCCAAATTTTGCTGTAATTCAATTTTACAGATTTACTGTTTATTCAAAAATATACACTGTTAAAACTACAGGTAGCGCAAGGTACCTTTAAAGGTGAAACGTTGCAGCACCAGCGGCACACCCTGAAGGGTGACACTTGGCTCCCTATGACACCCTTGAAAGTGCAATTTGGCTCCATGTGGCACACTATGGATGTCTTATGGCGCCCCATGTGGGTGACCCATAGCACCCTAAGGAGTCAAATGGCACCATCAAGGGTGCCATAGAGATTCAAGTGTCACCCTTCATGGGGTGCCGCTGGTGCTGCAACGTTTCACCCTTAAATGTGTCTTGTGCAACCTGTAGTTTTAACAGTGTAGTTGTCAAAGAAATTAAAAATTTTGTCCCTTCAGTCCTCTATTTATGAGCTGAAAATTTTTTTAATAATAGCATTTATGAAGGTTAAAAATTTATTTGTTCTAGTTTTCCTCTGCATTTTTCCTTGTAGATCGGGCTTTCTTTCCTATGACGGCAGCATCTACGTATGCACTACAAATTAAAGAATGTTTTTTTTAAACTTCAGTCGGAAATCAATGACCATAAATACGTGGGATTTGACCCAAAGCTGAAGAAAAACTGGAATAATTGCACCTTTACCTCCTACGTAGAAAGCTGGCAATATTTGCCACCAGCAAAACCTATCTAAATGAAAATACGCTTATAAAATAGATTAAAAGATTATAGGTTCATTTCGCCTACTGAGGCAGACACCTACGTCTGCCATTACCTGTTGGGCAACAAGCTTGCCGAGAGGATGTTTTGATTTTTTTTTTATTTTTGAAATCTCGAATGGTTAACAACGAATACGAGGTAGTTTCTGAAGAACGATCACTTGCTGTTTTATCGAAAATTTCGCTATTCAGAATACTTGCTCTTCGAAATTTATCTGTTATAAGACAGCAGGACATTCGGCAATTTAAAGATGTAGTTAAGGTGTTACGTAATATCGTTGTTCCAAAAGGATGATGACGCAACTACTAAAACTGAAATTTTACAGGAGACAAAAAAAAAAAAAAAAAAACTTTTTTTCTTGAATACAAATGGAAAGTAAACTAAATGACTGAAAATGAAGGTAGAACTGCATGTGATTTTGATTTTGACAGGCTCAAACTGCGCTCTAGCCGAAAAAAGTCGAAATCGAAATACAATGGTGATGTTTTCTTCAGTCAAAACTGCTTTATAAGTGACTAATACTGATAGAATAAGACAAGAACATATTACATAAAAATTTTAAAAACAGTCAAAACTTAACATAAAACTAATACATTTAATACTATTAATATTTGCTGAAAAGTAAGAAAAGCTAAACTTGGCAAGAAACTAGTTTTAATGAGCGATATAATAGTATTTTAATTGCTAAAAGTTTAATAAAAAAATCCAACTTTTACAACCTTTCTTGTTGAGATTTCTCAGTTCTTCAGTTTTTCACGCCCTTCCTCTTAGATTTATTGCCTTGGATACCTTTTTAGCTGTTTTCTAACGGTTAGTAAGGTTGGGATTCTTTGAAATTTGAATCTTCTATTTTAACATGTTAGCTAATTCAACTGATACCATAAATATTTTTATATATTATAACTTATACTCCACGTTATAATTGGCAATTAGAAGATTTGGCAGGTTTTTCTCACTCTGTTTTACGTCATTTTCTTGTGGTGGGTTGATGTTGCAAGCATTTCACATTGTACTCCATTCTGGAGTATTTTAAGTAACTAAACACTTCATCTTGGAATAAATTTCCCCCCTAATTCATAGAAACAAATATTAGAAAAACGACGTGCACTGCATGAAAAACTACCACTTGTTTAGTGCAGACTTCGCTTTGTCGAATTTTACGATGCCCATTTTTAGCCTACTTTCCCGTTAAAAATATTTCGAAAGACGAAAAAAGTATTAAAAGTGGCTTAATGCATCTAAAAAATATCGCGAAGTCCAAAAAAAACGCCAAGTGAAAAAAAATATCGCCAAGTTAAAAAAATAAAAAGGTAAAATGAATATCGAAAAATTAAAAATTTGAAAGCAGGGTATTGAGATGGGGAATTTGTGTGTCTGTCTGTCGGTCGGTCGGTCGGTCTGTCGGTCTGTCTGTCCCCCCCTAATAACTTTTGAATGAACATTCCGATTTGGACAAACTTTTTTTTGTTGGAAAGATCTCGGCGAGTACAGCTCATTCCCATATTTGATTTTTCGATTTGAACAATTTTTGGTGCAACTTTAAACCGTTCAAACAACCTGGCCCGCGATATTAACTTTTTAGTTAACAGTCCGATTTGAATAAACTTTTTTTTGTTCGAAAGATCTTTTCAAGGGTACTTCATTCCCGTATCTACATTTTCGATTTGAACAATTTTTCGTTCAACATTGAACCGTTCAAACAAGCTGTCACTCCTAATAACTTTTGAGTGAACAGTCGGATTTAAACAATTTTTTTTGTTCGAAGCATTTCTGCAAGGACACTTAATTACGGTATTTAAATTTTAAATTTGAACATTTTTGGTTCAACATTAAACCGTTCAAGCAACCATTTCCCACCTAATAACTTTTAAGTGAACCGTCCGAATTGAATAAACTTTTTTTTGTTCGAAAGATCTTATCAAGAATACTTCATTCCCGTTTTTAAATTTTCAATTTGAACAATTTTTCGTTCAACATTGAACCGTTCAAATAAGCTCTCACCCCTAATAACTTTTGAGTGAACAGTCCGATTTAAACAAACTTTTTTTTGTTCGAAAGATCTCGGCAAGGATACTTCATTACCGTATTTAAATTTTCAATTTGAATATTTTTTCGTTCAACATTGAACCGTTCAAGCAACCTTTCTCCACCTAATAACTTTTAAATGAACCGTCAGAATTGAATAAACTTTTTTTGTTCGAAAGATCTCGTAGAGACTCATTCCCATATTTCATTTTTCAATTTGAACCATTTTTCGTTCAATGATGAACAGTTCAGAAAAAAATTTAACATGAGCGCCTACTGGAAAATTTAAATTGAATGTTGATTCTGAACTTCAAGGGGGATTTCCTTCAAACTAACTTTGTAAGAAAATGATTTTGATAAATAATGTATTGTAAAGTACTTTTCTGAATAATCTTCTGTGAGGGATCTGATTCCGACTCCGACTCCGCAAACATGGCGGAAATGCAGGCTCAGAAAAAAATGACTGACTGGGCAGACGATTTTTTGTTTATTTATTTATTTGTTTT
The DNA here is from genome assembly GCA_038373865.1 of Uloborus plumipes. Taxonomy (NCBI): domain Eukaryota; kingdom Metazoa; phylum Arthropoda; class Arachnida; order Araneae; family Uloboridae; genus Uloborus; species Uloborus plumipes. The sequence continues at coordinate 6,880 of JAXGGA010010874.1, forward strand.
ATTTAATTTATTATTATTATGATTTTTGTTTTGGCAGACGATTTTTTTTTTTTGCTAACAAAAATTTTTCATTCACGAGAGCATTTTATTCTTTATTTATATTTAACAACTGGCAACGGATTAAAAATGAAATTCAAGACATTTTATTAACGAACGAGTTTTTTTTTTCTTTCTTTGATAAAATGTGTTTTGAAGTTCTTTGTACTTTTATTTTATTTATTTTTTTTTCTTTTGAAAACGATTGTGGAATTTTTCTACGGAAGAACTATAACAGTTACATTCTTTAAAAGGTGCGACAAAACTTAATTGACTCGTTTATTTAATTTTTACGTGTCTATTTCATCTGATGAGAGGGGTATATTTTGCTTTTAGAAATCAGCTTTAAGTGCTATAGAGGTATGTTTGACATAATTTTCAGTTTCAGATAATCAAGAGAATATTGATCAGATGCTACAATGCCGATGTCGGTGTACGGGAAAGTAGGCTCGTTTAGTTCTTGACAGAACTTCTTGTTAATCTTTAATACAAAGCTGCACAATCTTGCATGCATAAAAGGTTGAAAAAATACTTTCACAGGAAATTTATGAAAAATTCCGCAGCTGCACTAAACTAAATATCTTATTGGTGGATTACCGTAGTTTATTATATTACTGCTAAATAGCATAACTTAAAAGTAGAGAAATCTAGAGATTTCACTATTCAAACACACCTTACACCTTCATAACATCCTCACTCGCATATTCTATGCATCCTTCCGTTGACACGTTAATTGCCCTGAATTATATTTCCGTGAACAAGAACAAAATGACAATTCAAATTTTTCCTTAAACGGCTAGTTTGGGATAATTCAAATGAAAGCTAGACTTTTCCTGATGACTGTGGTAAAAATTTTTGCGCATTCGTGAAAAAAAAAAAAAAAAGGAATTCGAAATATGCATTTTATGTACTTTACTCTTTTTTACGGATTTTGTAGTAATTTTATACAAAGTTAAAAACGGTTTTCTGAAGTTTAGCGATTGTGCATTATTTTTTACCAACCTGTCAATGAAAGACCTTAGTTCAGCTCTGAATGATGGTAGAAGCGCCTTTAATTTAAGCACGCAGTTTTCTTTTTTTTTAAATTTAACATTCAATAGTTCCGTCTATTTTATAAAAATCAATGGTTTTGTGGCAAGATAACTTTTCTTTGCTTTAATGTAATAAAAAATTGAGTTACTTAAATATCCGTTACTATCTAATTTATTGTAAGCTATGTTCATGTTGTAAATAAATCAAACCTTAGCTTGAAATTGAAACATATAATCCGTAACCAGTTCTCCATTGAATTTCATATTTGTGTGTCAAGATTTGAGATTGGAAACAGGTTGACACAAATTTGAAAGACAACAACAGATGCAAGGCCGAAAAAAATATTGAGAAAACTATTTTCAATTAGCTCTTTTCAAAATAAAATGTGGAACATTTCCAAACTCTGGTCAGTCACCTTTCATCAGACGATCTTTTCAAATGGAGAAAAAAAAACAGCAGACTATCTTTTTAAGTGGAGAAAAAGGCACACATATGCAACCTCCGCAAACACACATCACACTAACACAGGTGTAATATTTTGCTCGAACAAGAAGTGTACTATCTCGTAATGGATTTCCTTTGCTCATTTATTTATTATTTTACTTTTTCTTTTCTTTTTTTTTTACAGAATTGACTTTGACTAAACCGGCAGTAGAAAGAGCGTTCAACTCGGACCTTGTTTGAGAAGAGTGTTGAGAAACCATGTATAGCGAATAGAGCATGAAGAACAGTGTTCGGAGTGATTCGTTTTCGCTCGCTAATTTTCATGATGGACACAGCAGATTTTTAGCCCGGAAGTAATAGCGTAATGAACCCTTATGTGGAGGATATCGCTCGCTGTATTAGATCCAATTTAGGGGAAAGTTCCGACCGCGTATATAATTGATGCACTTCAACTTCGAACCACCATTCTTCCTGGACGTGTTCGAGTAGTCCTTTAACCTTCAACAAAAAAAAAAGTATAACAAGGAGTTCGGGATTTTAGTTTTCGAATGTTTTTTTCTATTTCTTCTTCTTTTTTATTTTCCCTTTTGTCTGTGTAAGAAAAAGAGGGGAAAGCTAAAATTGTTAGCTGAATTAAAAAGAAATGTCCTCACTTTAAATCTTCGAAAGATGTTTTCTTGAAATCGCAAATAATGAAAAAAATGTATTTATTTAATTTAAAATCTCAAAGAACTATTCCCTGTTCAGTTCAGAAGATGTAGACACAGACATACATTATGAGATAGGTAGCAATGAAAGAGGTGCAAGTCTATGAAGCACTTACACCCAGTTTTACTCAACGGCGCATATGATGTGAAAATTATTTGTTTCAACTTCCATTTAGAAAAATTACTTTTATTTTCAGTAAAAGCTGCACTTTATACTCATTTTAGTTGAGCCGTTAAGACAATTTTTCTTGTCAGTGGCTCATATGTGGACATGTACTCAAGTTCACATCATACTCTTTTCATATGCATATGACGACTTTATAAATTTAATCGGTGATCAAATGACTAAATTCTTCAACTCTTGTGATCTTTAAAAAAGAAATTACAAAATGTTGTTTGAAAAAGCTAGATTTTTTTCAAGGGCAAATATAATTTTACTTGTAAAGTATAATTTAACTAGGAATTTTGAAGAAAAAATGAAAAGAGAAAGCACGCTTTGTTAAAATTATGTTTGATATATCTTTTTCTCCTTCAAATTTTGAAGGGTTTTTTCAGTCGCTTGTTCGACCTTGCTTCCAAAATTTGTCACACCCTGTATACACATTCACATAGCACACAGAACATCATTAGGTTGTTTAAACCTCCAAGACTCAACGCAATATCTACTCAGGAAACGTTCTACCGAGCTGGGTGGTCCGAATGGGAGGAGTACCCAGCGAACATTTACAAACCCAGATGCAAATTGGTAAAGAGATCGACACTGCTTTTAACGACACATCGGTTATAACGCAAAACATAAGTGGGTAATTCAAATGCATTTTTCTATTTTCTGGCCATGGATATATTTTTACCTGAAGGCTAAAGAATAAGCATGTAAAATTAAATGTAAGACCAACGACCTCACCTAAATCAGTCTTTGTGTCGGAACTGCACTTCAAAAATCCAAGAGAAGAAAAAAGCACCTGAGTACAGAAAGTAATTAGAATCAAGAAGCAAATAATTATAAAAAAGGAACAAATATCTCAAGGTTGAATCTCCATGGTGTGTCATCGCACCGAAAGTGAAATGAATGCACAGATTGTGAGTTGCACTACCAGTTTCTGCGCGGTTTTTTACCTGGGTGGAGACAAAAAGCAGCACCTGAGAGAAAATTCACCAACCTAAATTATTTACGGAGCTTTATATATAAAAGCCGTTGAAGTGTTTGTTTCTTTTAAAGAAGGTTTTTTGAATTTCCAATGCACGCCCTTAAGAATGCTGGTCTCTCATCGTGGGGAAAACATGTTCTTTTGGATTTTTATGCATTTACATTGTAAGAATGGGAGCGTTTTGAAAAGCAGTTTTATGCCTTTTTATTAGTGCTGAAAGGCAAATTTAATTTAAGAAATAGAGGTAATGTGAATCAAGACCCCTGACTTTCCTTTTTTTATGTATCCCTTAAAAATTAGCGTCTCATGGTCACTCTTTCCTTCATTCATAATGAGTAACAAATCTTGAACATTTTTTCTTGAAACATATTGTAGGTTTTCAGCACACTCGGATTTGTGACACTGACTACTGTACACTAAAAAAACTTTTTTTTTTTTAAATTTTACTGATGGTTATGAATCTAATTTCGTGGGAAATTGACTGCTCTTCACGAGTGTCTTACAATTATATGTATTTGTCATGGAGTATTTCGTTTTCAAAATCTAGTTCCAAAAACTTATAACTTCAAAATTTACTTGGACAGCTTTTGAAATTTTAAACTTTTTCTAAGAGACACAAATCCCATTGAATGATGTTTCAAAAATATCAGATCACAGTTGCGGCAGAATAGTTTTTACTTAACCTTTTATTCATAACTTTATTTGCATCAACAGAACTGAGCATTTTATTTTAATCAAGGACAACAACAAATCATTTTACCAACACATATTGGTGGAATAAAGTTTACAAATGTTACCTTTGTGCAATGATGTAGAGAAAATTACAACGTTAGGGAGGCATAAATAAGCAGGGATACTGCAGACACGTGTTTCGGCAACGTGTCTGCAGTATCCCTGCTTATTTGTGCCTCCCTAACGTTGTAATTTTCTCTATATATTGGTTGATTTGATAATCCGTCTAGTCAAGAAATCATCGAATTCTTTAGTGGTACTGGCACTTTGACTGTAACAAAAATATTAAAAAGCTTTTAACAACGTTGCAAAATTTTTGTGATTCACCTGCATGCGAGTTGTTATGCAAATTTTTCCTTTTTTGGTGTTTTAGTTTTTACTTTTCAACGAAAAGACAGCATACCTAATAGGGAATATGTTTAGATCTTTTAGCTTTCCTTCCAGTAGTAAATAGTTTTTAGAATTTCTATTTACTGTCTTCCTATAAAAAAATAAGGAAGGACTCAGTTTTTTCTTTTCTTTTTTTTCCATTTAAGGAATCATTCACTAGACTTACAATATTATAACTGTTTTATGGGGTCATTTCACAGCCTTCTCATATTCGGTTCACAGTATTTCAGTAAAAAAAAAAAATTGGAATATTTCTTTCCACGCACAAATGAAAAGCTTTCAAAACTTTTTGATTACCTTTTCCAAGTCATGAGCATTTGAGCAGCACTCATTATAAAATTTTTATATCATGAGAAAATAGTTTTATTTTAATTCTGTTAAAATTTTGTCACGTACGAACATTAAAGACATATTTTCCTACCATCTAAGTGCTTTTGGACTTAGCTCCAAGCTGTGAAAAGAATGAAACTTTATTGTCTGATAAATAAGTTACAACTTAATTTTTAACATTCTTTAGAAGAAAAAAAAAATCTTATTAGAGATGGATAACGTGTGGTTTTCTTCGGAACTCATTTTCAAGATTCTTGTAACTGACAGACTCGTCTACAAGTCTTTGCTTTTTTTTCTTCTTTTTTTTGAAAACTCCTGCCGACATTTTAAGCTGGAGGGCAAGATTTGCATGCCTTTGGTCCTTTTGATGGGCGCTCACTTCTTTTTAGTTGCCGCCGCTCATTCATTAATGGGAATTAACTATTTGTGCCACGAAGACGCATGATGAAAACAGCAAAACTGATTTAAATTTACATTAATACTTATTTCAATAGGGGTAGTCTACAAATGCAGACAGGTTTTGAGGTGGAGGGGATTGCAATAGCAACAAGGGAAAGGGGAAATTAATAAGAAGCGAAACAGTTTGGTTGGAAAAAATTGAAAGTGGCAGGTTAATTTTTCTATATTTTATTTATTTAGAAAGAATTACTTAAATATATTTTATTTATTTAGTTATTTATTTAAAATCATTATTGTTATTCTATTTATTTAGTTTTATTTGTGTATTACCATTATTGTTATTCTATTTATTTAGTTTAATTTTTGTATAATCATTATTCTTAATTTTATTTATTTTCTTATTTATTTGTCATCATTATTATTATTTTTATATTTAATTTTTTTTCTGACATTCATTTTCAAAACACAAAAAGGCTATATTCTTTAGATGATTTCGTTATGTATTCTCATTGATTTTAATTCGTAATGAAAAGCGTAAACATTCAACCTCTATGACGTGAAAACACCGAATACTTTCATAATATTTTGAATTATGAGTAAATTACCTTAAAATAGAAATCAAAAGAAAATATGTAACAAAACAGAAAAAATGCAAACGCATAATTACATTATTTTATTAAAGTTCATAAAAATAGCCCCTCAATAACAAAAAAAAATCATTTAAGTTCAAAATCGTTTAAAGCAAAACAATACGTTTCTTCCACAGAAGCTCACTATTTCAAGCATAAAAGATATAAAAATATTTTTGAAAAAAAAAAATTGAACCGACTTCGGAACTTCACTCGGCAAGTGCTCTAAAAAGTAAAAAATAATTTTATTCTTTGAACACCATCGATACTACATTTAAACATAAGTTTTGAAGTCGGCTCAAAAACACGAAATAGAATCATACGAAACTATAATTCAACTATAAATGTAAATTGCAATGAATCCAGGTTCTTTGATCGCATTTGCATACACTACATTGACCACCACATATTTATGTAATGGTACAAATATTCAGCTCTTAATTTTCAATGGTTTCCCTGAAAAATGTTGGCAAAATGTGGTTAAACATCATTTCACCTATAGTTTTTGCACCGACTTCAAAACTTATGTTTAAATGTAGTGTCGATGGTGTTCAAAGAATAAAATTATTTTTTACTTTTTAGAGCACTTGCCGAGTGAAGTACCGAAGTCGGTTCAATTTTTTTTTTTCAAAAATATTTTTATTTTATTCTTTTTAGTGTAAATGTACATCTGAAATAATGTAATGTTTCCATTACGGAACTTCGCCTAATTTTCTTAAGTACATGCTCATTAAAAAAAACTATATAAGAAAAGAAAGAAAGAAACTATCAACGAGTCTAAAATTTTAAACGTTTGACACTAAAAACTAATCCTTGTTATTCTCTGGTATTTATTTGTGTACTAGTTAACCAAAGCCTAAATATTAACCCTCTTTTACACTAATTTATATTTCAAAACGACACTAGTTTTTCGCGGTTCATAAGATTTTAAGACGTATTACTTACGTGGCCCGCTAATGAGTTTCAAGTTTGCTTCAATTAAGCCTTCATTCAAAATTCTCACTGCCATTATTCTTCCTGTTTCATGTCAATCACGTTTTGTAACAATGGATTTCATATTTAATCATTTAGGAAAAATCGCTTTAAATTTGACTATTTCTTAAGGGATATCTTCGTTGAGTAAAATCGAATAATTACATAAATTAAAACTAATGAAGCCTGAAAAATTACCAATCTATCGGTACCTGGTTCAACTTTCAGTTCGTTGGCGTTCAGGAGAAAGAAGCAGAACATAGAAAGATACTCGGATTTTAATGCAAGTAGATGCATAAAAATTTCAAAAAGTCCATAGAAATGAATTTCATTATGTAATCCAGAGAAGACTTGCATTCAAATTTGTCATTATTACGATAACTGTGATCCCGATTTCTATTTCGAACGATTTCTGCAGGTTCCCGTTATCGAACCCGGACCACGAGAGGATGGGACCAATCGGAAAGAAAGACCTTTCGAACAAAAAAAGAATTTTTGAAATCGGTCCAGGCGTCTTCGAGTAATCTTATCTATATATATAAAAATGAATGTTGGTAAATGTGTATATGTGTATATGTGTATGTGTGTGTGTTCCCTAAGATCTCAGAAACTACCCGGGAGATTTGGCTGAAAGTTTCACCGTTTGTTCCTTTTGGTACTGGGAAGGTTTAGAGACCAGTTTCAACAAAATCCGATGGGTAGTTATTTTTTTATCTCAATTTTAGACCTGATTCTGTCTCTGTAATTTCAATTTAAAACGCCATTTTCGAAGGCTTTCATCAATCCAATCGAGTATTTAGTGTATCAACTCAACTCTCTGGCAGATAGTTGGAATTGCTTGCTACCGTAAATTTGTCGATCTTTTAAATCGCGCCAAGAGCCCTCAATAATGGAAGTTTTCCCAATAACTGTCTGAAGTACAAAGGATAAAAAAGATTTGATTAACAGATTAATCTTTTTTTTTAAAACAAATGAGATTCAGTTTCATATTTCGGAACTCCTTTAGATTTGTAGACGCTTAGATGTCATGCATTATTTTCCAAACGAGCACTATTTTGTTCTTTATCAAAGTATGTTACTATATTTTCTCGCCAAACATCCAATCAATAGTTCGTTTTCATGCTCATACTATTTGCTATGATATACCGCATTGTTGGAAATTATTTTAACGCCTTACAGAATGGTGCACATTTAGCGCCAAATATAGTATTCAAATTGATTTCAGATTGCCAAAAAGTAATTGATCAGTACATTTTTACAGCGTAATTGTTCATGCGTAAATTTTTCTTTGTTATTGTTCACCGTTTTTTTTTTTTTTTTTTCTTCTTTTTTTTCATTTAAGGGAGCAGTTGACGGTCTACTTTTTTGAATTGATCAGTGCATTTTTACAACGTAACTGTACATCTGTGATTTTTTTTTGTTCACCATGCTTTTTTTCTGAACTTAAGGGAGCAATTGATGGTCTACCTTTTTTGGATTGATCTGTGCATTTTTACAACGTAATTGTACATACGTAAATTTTTCTTTTGTTGTTCAGCGTGCTTTTTATTTTATTTTATTTTATTTTTTTTTTTTTTTTTGAATTTAAAGAAACAATTGATGGTCTACTTTTGTAAATATGTATATTTCTCTTTATTACTGTTCACCGTGGGGTTTTTTTTTTTTTTCTTTTTTTAAAAGGAGCAATTGAAGGTCTACTTTTTTGGAATGTCCAGTGCATTTTTAGAACGTAATTGTAAATGTGTAAATTACTCATTGTTATTGTTCACCGTGCTTTTTTTTTTTTTTTTGAATTTAGAAGAGCGATTGATGGTCTACCTTTTGGACTGTCCAGTGCATTTTTGCAACGTAATTGTAAATGTGTACATTTCTCTTTATTTTTGTTCACCGTGCTTTTTTTATAACTTTAAAGTAGCTATTTGTGGTCCAGTCACATTCTATTGTAAATATGTCGATTTCATTTTATTACTATTCATTGCACTCTCTCTCCTTTTTAATTAATTTAAAAGAGCTATTCATGGTCCTGTCACATTATACATTTTATGTGTCTCTAAATTTTATTTTCAAAACGAAGATATCTTTTACACGATTTGTGGAGAGCTTCTTCGTCTTGATGTGTAAATAAAATTCCTATCTAAAATCAAATTATGTGTAAAGTTTTTCATTGTTCGGTATTTTTTTAATTTTTATAAAAATAATTGGTGGCCTATTTGTAGATTGTTCAGTGCGTAACTTCAACTTTGCTTGATTTAGAATTTTTAAAATCTTTCATGCCTATTTTCAACAACGCTTTAAAGATTTTTACATCCAAAAAACCATGTGGAGGCGATATATACATCTAGGCAGAACAACGTCTGCCGGGTTCTGCTAGTAACATACAAAAAAAAAATCTCCGACGAATTGTATAACCTCCTCCTTTGTTGAAGTCCGTTAAAAAGCAAAACAATAGAATTTAAACATAAGAATACGGAGTAAAATAGTTTTAGCAGTAAAAGTAGATGTCACAGTTGACTCTCGAACTTACGATCTGCATTATTCCATGTCAAATCAACAAAAAGTATATTTTCAACCCAATCACCTCAGATTTTCATAAAACTTCTTGACACCTGAAATTTATATACATTTTTTTTAATCTGTTATTCTCAATTGATGAGTAATTTGTTTTTGAAATTCATTAAAAAACTTTAAACTGCCACAAGGGATTTAAAATATCATAACTCAAGTCTCAAGTGCCATGGGAGCTATAGAATTTTTTAATAGCTCCTTTTAAAGACACTTACATGCACGCCTCATTTGTCCTCATTATTGAAAAAAATTCTGTTGAATTCTTGAATTATTTGAATATTTTCCTCAGCAACGTTATTTACCATTATTTATTTATTTTAGTTTTTTCTTTTAATTCTGTGATTGATATCATATTTGCATTCGTTGGGGCATAGGACGAAGAATGTTAGAAAATAATCTCTAATATTCATGTTTGAAAACAATCTAATTGTTCTGTACTACACTTGCTATATTTCACATCTTTATTCTTATAATAACTTGTTTTTCTTTCAACTAGAATTTGATACGAAAAACTAAGTCAAACTAATTAATTCACTAGAAAGGTGTCACAAGTACTTTAATAAAACTGTCCTAGTTGTTATTTCAATTTCCAGGTCTTATAAGGGTTTTTTCCAAGTTCAGATATTCCCAGAAGTTTTAATAGCATCTATTAGTGTTCAATCTATTTGTTGTACTGTACAGAAAGGCGCTGAAACTGTAGAAAGTGTTGTACCTAGGTTATTTCTCTCATGATTAAATGAAAAATCTCTTTCTTATATAGGAACATAAATATTTTGAGGCACATAAGAGACTGGATTTTCTCAGATAGGCTCCCTATTTGACTAATAATAACTCAATAATCTCTTTATAATCAGCAAGAGTGATCATAAATTTATCTATAGATTTATAAAAAGCTCACAGTTGAAGCTTCAAACTTGTTTAAGTATTTTTTAAGTTCTATGTGCAACATTCTTTTTTTTTTGTTTGTTTGTTTAATTCTTTGCCAAACATTTTTTCGCTTTAAAGTTATTTAAAAGAATAGAACTTGTGAGGAATATGATGGCCAAAGTAAGCATGAAGTAAATATCTTTGCCTAAATTTCAGATGAGTTCTATGACAGACTAGCTACAACTGTTTATTTTGTGCAATTAGTTTTTATAATTTAATTCATTCTTCTTGCGATACTGTTAGCTCTATTAGTTTAAAACTTTAAATCATGCAATTTTTTCTCTGTATCCCACTACTTTTATATTTAAAAACATAAAAAACATTTTGCACAGTTCTTCCACAACTCTATTTTGGCAAGCGTAAGTTTTGAAAATCATAGCACAACATGTAGACAAGTAGTACTGCAATCTACATTGTATGCTGAGATCTACTAAATAATCAATTGTATCAAAGGTGTTGCTATATAGATTCAAACGACTAAGAAACTTTCCAATTGTTTGAGCTAATATTTATGCGTTGGAAAATGAGAATAATTGAAAAAAAATCTCTTCCAAGAAAATGGTCTCTTTAGTCTGAAAAACTCAAAAATTGCCAAAATTACGAAAAAGCGGAAAAATGAAGGGTGTTTGAGCACCATCTTTCATTAAGAGTAGAGAGCTGAAATTTTAGGGGAGTGATCTCATACATAAATGTAAAAAAAGTAGGGTGCGCCTTGGTCCGTAGCAAAAAAAAATTTTTTTTGAACCACCCTAATGCACATATATGCATGTTTTTTTCATACTATAAGCTAAATTCTTGAAAAATATACCGTAAGAATATTTTCAACTAACACATCACTCAAGAGCTGAAAATGCTTTTACGACAATGGAATAGACATTTAAACAAACTATTATTAACCCATTAGAACCTGACATTTTTTTCCCAAAGGTATTTTGTATACTGGTTACACGGCTACAGAACACACTTTACAATGGTTATGTGCTGCAATCTGTTAATACTGAATTGAAACAATACCAAAGTAATAATTGAACACTATTATTTGATTGAAATGTTCATTTTTGGTCAATTCAAACACTTTTTGAACCATCCCTAAAAAGGGACGCTAGGCATTAATGGGTTAAACAAAGAACTAATCAGAAAAGGAAAAAACATGTAGCTGGAATTCTAGAAAATTTCTACATTGGAATTAACTTTAAAACAAATGCTAAAACTAAAAATTAGTAGTTCTAGAAAATACTGGAAAAGTTATTAAAAACAATCACCCCTGGTACGTAAAATGACAGCAGTTTATCGGTCCAAAACGGTAAAAAAAGCGGACTTTGGCGGGAAAAGCGGAACATTTGGACAGGTGAATGAAGGAAATGTTGTTTTTTTTTTTCGGTTTCATCATCCATAGGGTCATCCAGGGAGAAAAAGAATTTTCTTCCTGCGGGCCCTCGTACGGTATCGGTACTGAGCGACGATTTTGATGGTCGAAAGAAAAGTTCAAAGGATATTTGTCACTTGGTCATAGTTAAAAAAATAAAAAGTGACCAAAAAAGTGAAAAAATCAATATTTTTCCCAAAAAAGTGACAAAAAGTGACTTTTGGCCTTTGAAAGTGACTTTTGGTGACTAATGAAAAAAAAAGTGACTTTTAGTGAAAAGAGTGACTTGGTGAGAGCCCTGCAGTTCATTACCGAAGTTTTAGTTTTTACCACAGAATTAGCTGTATTATACTGTAAAAAAGCAACTTTTTATCATTCATTTCAATAGTGGTTTGAGTAGAGTCACTTAGGGGTTGTTTCGTGGAAAAGAAATTTTATAGGCTGCTAAAAAATAAAAAAATATGTATTAAGAAATCGTCCATCGTTCAACTAACCAGGTGTCTCCAGATTCCAAGCCATAAGGGGTCGCCCACAAATGATGTCACGCTTCCAGGAGGGGGATCAGGAGTTGTGACAGTTTGTGACATGAGGGAACTAGAAAAGGTCAAAAGCAGAGTGACGTCATACATTTTGGTTGCAAAAAAAATCATTTTTTTTTTAAAATGCAGCAATAGGCTTATGTAATGCAACGCGACATCAGGACAAGTGGAGTTGAGGAGTCAAATGAAATATATACTAAGTGCCAAAGGGGAAAGGGCGGTCAAATATGTAGAAAAAAAACTGATCCCATTTGCGGACAACTCCTATAGTATTCGACAGGAAGGCGAAAAGACCAGCAACAATGCAGAAACCATAACTTAAAACAGTATTCAAAATACTACAATTTTTTTTTTTTTTTTGTCTTCAAAAAGTATTGCAAAGAATTTGTCCATCTAAAGAATGCATTTTCATAAATGTGTTTTTTTTTCATGGAACGATATATTATGCATAATTTATTTTGCATTGATGTACAAAGACTCATAATTGCATAAAATACCATTGAAGAACCCAACTGCCTTAATGTAATTAGTTTCGTGTCAATGATGACAATTTTGTTTGAGTTATAAGAATGCCTTACCATTTATGCTCTTTGTGTTTTTCGATTGAAGTATGTAAAGCCTTTTAATTTGATGTATGAAACCATTAAGGAATACTAATTTCAAGTCAAGAATACGAATATTCCTTCTTCATTTTAACATACTTAATGGGAGAGAAAAACAACTTAAGTAATTTTACGATGCGACTCATTCTTCACAAGTCTTTTTGTTTTCAAAACGGCATCTTCACATCTCTTTTATTTATTCAACGATGTTCTTCATACTTGCTCTAATTGTTTAATAATCTTGTACGGTCCGTTTGACTGCTGCTTTAGATGCAGAGACAGATACCTGTGAATTTTTATTAGTGAGTGTGCGTTTGGTAAAGACAGAAGATATAATTGTCTGTCGGACGTATGGATGGATGGCTTGTCTTTTCCAGGAATCTCGTTTGTAGAAAATGAGCGGGAATTTGACACCATAATCATAAAAGCTGTCAAATGAAGCATATTTAATACTTGATAAGGAAAATTAATGCTACCAGAAAAGAAAGGAAAAAAATGCATGTTCCTTTCTTTCTTTTGCTTTTCTTTTTCTTCAGATTGCGGTTTTGAGGATCACTTTAATCAGTGCTGTAGTCGTTCAAGTAAGGTATACTGTATGTAAATTTTCAAAATAAGACGATATACGCTGAAGTTTTTGTTGTGAGATGATTGGTAACGATTTAAAATGCAGAGAATAAGTACTAAGAATTTTTATTTTATAAAAATATATTATTTTATAAATTAAAATGAAGAATTTAATTTTAAAAAATTAACGATATTTTTCAGGCTACTTTTCAGAAAAAATCACTCAAGTAAAATATAAATATCAAATTCAATAAAACACTCATGGTATTCACCATTCTTTCTTGGTGGGGGGGGGGGTGGAATATATACGCAGTTAGGCTAACTCTCGAATACAGCACTGGATTTATCAAGCAGTAGAGCTTCATTAATCCGCAGAAAAAGAAGATCCAGGTCGTTACGAATCAATGAAAGTAAAGATTAAACAAAATACCCTATAAATTGGGACAAGGTATATAAACAAACTACTGTGCAGTAAAAATTGTATTTTGAGATTAAGAGAATGAAATATATAAAAGCTGCTCGACATGTATGGCGTGGCGGTATCTTCTTTCGCTGTGCCGAATACATAACACACACAGGCCTACAAAACACCAATTCACTTAAAATTTAGACAGTATGAACATTTATTTAAATGCCAAAGTCCGATTTTGTAAGGTTGGGATCTATGAGAGAAATATCTGCTCTTTCAATGCTGTACAAAAAATATAGCTGTTTTAACGGGAGTCTCCAGTTGTCTTCCATAATACTCCATCAAACTTTTTTTTCACCTTTATTCGCGAAAAATAAGCAAATAATTCACATTTTGACTGTTTTTGCAAGAAAAATTACAGCAAAGAAGGCGGCAGTGGCGGCGCCAGCTATGGGGCAGGGGGGGCAATTGCCCCCCCGTCGGAAACGTCTTGCCCCCCCATCGGGGAAATTTTCTAACTTCGTCGGGAAAATCCGATGATCAAATTTTCCGACAGAAAACTGAGTGCCGAAAATCTTTCCGATCCCGACGGATCAGTAAACTTTTTTCAATAAAATAATTCAATCAAAAACACAATTTTTTTTTTCTAAAATATTCTCATTATTTAACGAATTATGCGTTTCCAGACCAAATTTGAACACGGGAACCTTCGGGAGACCAGTAGCAACAGGATGCATCGGCTAGAATTTCGTCGTATATCTCTTTTGAACGAACGTAAGTTCTGCTGGAGAAAGTTATTTTTGCTCAGATTGTAAAGGACACATCTTCCTCTTTTACTCGCAAATCGCCAGCAGCAGGGCAAACGGACATTCATTGTCACTTTCTGGGAATCTGATAATCATCAACAATAAATAGCTGTTTAGTTCGCCTCAACCTCATTTTTTAAAATCAGCCGCTAGACACGTGTTTCTCTCCAGGGCCTTTGCCCCCCTCTGAGGAGGCGCTTGGGAGCTGTTCGGTGATTATTTGTATCGTTACCGGCTGTTTGTAAATGAGGGCAATTAGAATCGAGCCCCAAGTGCTTTTCAACCTTTAGGCGCCTATCACAAAAACGTCTCCCCTTGATTTTTAGGATGGGTCATTAATTTTCCCTCTCATCAGCTGTCAGCGACAGCAACAAACTAAGACATCCTTGCCGCCACCTCGGAATAGAACAGTGGTGTCAAATACCCTGTACTATAATAACACATGTTTTCAGTCAGTTCGACTGGACGGCCCGGTTGAGGAGAGAATCGCGACGGTCCCGCGGTTATATGCCTTTCGGTGCTTTTTTTTCCAACTTTCATTAGCGGAAAAGAAGGAATTTTGTCAGAAAAGGAGCAAATTTGCGATTTCACTTCAGGTACATAAAATTTATGCTTTGTATTTTAATGCCGATATTATTTTTAATTAAAAAGTATATAAAGAAGAAAAAGTTGCGTGCTCATAGATTTTTAAAACATTTGTTTATGTGTATGATTGAAATCAATAATTTATTTTTCAATGTGAATTATCTCTTTATTCTTAGAATAATTTCAATATACTATTGTATTTCTGTTTATTGTTTTAGTTTCATGTTTCTAGTAACAATAATAGCAGTACCGTAAAATGGGGTTAATCGGAACACTTTTCAGCTTTGATTGTAAAAAAAGCAGTTAAAAGATTTTTTTTTAATTTGATTTTTTGGGTAAAAACTTCGGTCTTGCTTTACTTTTGATATTCCAAGCAAAGACAAAAGATTTTGAGCAATTATTATTAAAATATATAGCAAATTATGGGTGTTCCGAATCACCCCGCTGATAGGGGTCAATCGGAACACTTGTTAAAATTTTTATTTTTTTCAATTTGATCTGTAATAGGTCTCACAAACATGAGTAATATTGATGGGGGAGAATAAGAACAGATAATTACTGTCAAATAAATGTATAATTTCAGTACCAGTAAACGTTTATAAATTGTGAAAATTCAAAATAATTTTGAACTTATGAAAAATGAAAAGTAATTTTAAGAAAAGCTTTTGAATTGAAATGCAAAGATTTAACATGAATGGAAGTCACTCATGTCGTCCACAAATATGTACTTGTCCTTAAAACTAGCAATTGTGACTTGGCTTAAGTTTTTTCATAACATCTCCTGGGATGAACTCTGCCTTTTCCTTAGTTTTTTGAAATTTCTGGGTTTCGGGGATTGTCCTGAAAGATTTTTTTCGCTTATTCATCACTGTCTGTGTGCTGGACGTTTACTACATAAAGTCTATGTGACTTTCTCCCTTTTATTTTAAGTAAAAAAAAGTCTCCTGGAGAAAAAATCTTTTGAAATCTGTAACTTTTGTTATTCTAAGATCTAGTTGCTCACGAGAAGGGATAAACAGTAATAAATCCTTGTCCCTGTCTTGATTAGAAGAATTGGGGTTAGAATCTTGATTTTTCAAACAATTTCCTTCAAATAAGTTTGAATTGGAACAACAGAACTAAGTGTTCCGATTCACCCCGCAAATTTTTTTCCCATGGCATTTTTCAGAATTCTTCACTTTTATGACACAATTTATAAAAAATGTAAATTCTAATGTGGTATTCTGTTGTTCAGATACAGGTATAATTGAAACATAGCACTCATAGTTTTTAAATATAAGAAGGTTTGTTCTTGCATATGAAGTTTTGCAGTCTATGAAAATGTGATGTTTTCTAGCATTCAACGTGCAGCCCTCTTTAGAAGCCAGTAGCGTTGCCAGATTGACAAAAGTATTTTTTTCCTACTTCCTATGATCTTACCTTTCTAAAAAAAAAATTCATGGCGAAAAATACCCAATAGTATATTTATGAAGAATTTCTTTGTACGGTTGGGAAGTTTTGTTCCGATTGACCCCGCTGTTCCTATACACCCCATTTTACGGTATACCTCAGAAAATCTAACATAAAATATTATCATAAAATGATCATACACGCAAAAAAAAAAAAAAAGGAAAAGAAAAGAAACTTAATGTCAAGAAATCATGTAAAAACTTTTTACTTATTTTCTAATTATATTGTTTCAAGAATTGTTTGATTGTATACATTTTAAATATTAATGGAGTTGGAGCATAATACATAATATATATTTTTATGTGGGTAAAAGTTTTGCTTCATGCCGAAACTTCATTTTTTAAAGTTGCATTAACACTTCGTTCTAAATATTTTTCTTTTTGATTTTTCAGTTACAGACTATATTTAGAAATGAACCGTCTTCTTGCGCTTATGTCATTAAGTTTATAACAGTAATGAAATTTTTGTTTAGTAAAAAAAAAACAATTCTCGTTAAAGCAGTATTATAAAATATGAGTACTGCATTGCTTTTTCAGGGTAAAAGTAAAGTTAATAGTTTTCAACTACATACTTATCAGTATCAATGTTTTTGTGTAAAAAAAAGTATCATTTGCTTTTCAAATCCTAAAGAAACTACCTTTTACAGCTAAAAAACTTAGGGCAAGTGCTGCTAATGTAATGTAGTCTGATTTTCTACAACATACAAAATTCATTGATTTCTTTTTCGTTAGCATTTTAGCTATACAAGCAAATGATTTTGGGCCATGAAAAGCAACCATGTTGGAAATAAACCTTTTTACACAAAAATCACTATTTACTGATGAGTTTATGGTTTAATGCTGTTAACGGCATTGCATTGCATAACTCATTTATAAGAAAATATTTTACTATTGCTCTCGCAGTTAAGAACCGGCAATTTCACACAAATAGTATAATATTGCTAACTTTATGGGTAGTGAAGGTTAATTTTACAGGGCAAATTCATTTGTAAGACAGTATATCACTGCATTTTTTACGGTTATTTTCTGTAAATTTAATATGACACTTAAATCATAAGGCAGTTTTTCAATGCTAAATTTACAGTTTATCATTTTTTATTTCACAGTAAAATTCCTTTATGAGACATATTACTGCTAATTTTACTTTACAGTTTATCACTGTGAATTTTACAGTAAATTTCCTTAATAAGACAGTATATTACTATTCATTTTAGTTTCTCACTGTAAATTTTATAGTAAATGTTCTTTATAAAACAGTATAGTCGGCCACGCTTAAACGAATACTGTCGGTTCCAAGAAATATTATTCGATTAAACGGGGTATTCGATTAAGCGGGGATCTTTAACATTACGTCTATGCCATCGGTTCCGAGATATTTTATTCGTATAAGCGGGGTATTTGTTTATCCGTTACCCGATTAAGCGGGGACGACAGTATTACTGTTAATTTTACAGTTTATCATAGTAAATTTTACAGTAGATGTTCTTTATAAAATAGTATATTACTGCTAATTTTACAGTTAATTATTGATAATTTTACATTTTTAAACTGGAACTTCAGCTGCCAGTATTATACTGTAAAATCAACAGCTTTTTGGGTTTTTTTTTTTTTTTGTTTGCAGTGGATATAATCTATATATTTTAATAATGAACAATCACAAATATTGCAATTACAATTGCATAATATAATTTCGAAATTTTATTTAATACTTTATAATCAATATTAAATCAATTATTAAGTCAATATTTTGTAACAAAGCCATTAATTTTTGATCATATTTCGTTGCCAAGGCTAATTATCCAAAAAAATCAAAATTCATTTGAAGACAATTTTTTTTTTACAGGCTGCGTTATAAAATAAAATAAAGGTAATATTCACGTGAAATGAATACATGCGTATTTGAGAAGTAATAAATAAATTATTTAAGTAAAATAATTAAATCATATAATTCATTATACAATATTTAATGGTGAAATCCTTAAAAATTGAAAAGTGTCCAGAATTAAATCCACTAGTTCATGTACCTGTATCTAATCACCTATATACGACATTCGGATAAAATAGTTGTGCAGTATTTAAGTGCACTTTAAAAGCTTCACATTAATTTGGATGTGCTTTTATTTCATTTATCGCTCCTTTACTGCAGCAACGTCAGAATTCAAAAAATAAAACAAATAAATAATTAAATAAAATAAAATAATTATAAATCCTTAAGTTAAGATTACACATTTGTTGCAATCATCATTTCATTCATCTCTATATAAGATAATCAAAAATCATAATTTTTTAACTATAACGTTGTTGTCGTGAATGTTGTTGTGAGGAATATATTCTGTTATGATATATAAATATAAAAAAAATATACATATATTCCTCACAAATCTGTAATCGCGTAATCGAAATCGTAATCGATTACATTTTTAATCGTAATCTAATCGTTGCTGTAATCGTAATAGCGATTTCACAGATGACTGTAATCGTAATCGTAATTGTAATCTCTAATTTGTCATGTTCGTAATCGTAATCGTAATCGATTACGTTTTCTCGTAATGGACTCCAAGCCTGGTCAGAATAATTACCTTTTATGCGAATGCACCATAAAAAATTAAAACACTAGAGAACGGGTGGGGGGGGGGCTTTTAATTTTTAAATAAAACCTGTGCCCCCCTGTCGGGCAAGCTTGCCCCCCTGTCGGGCATTTCCTAGCGCCACCTCTGGAAGGCGGACTTCTGAACTCCCGCTGTTGATCTATCTTTCACTTTCGAGAAATATCAAAGTCAAACCAACACCGATTTGATGCAGTTACATTTCTTTTTTTCGCATTTGAGTAGGGTTAACGGTATACTGACTGTGTGTTAACTAATCACTAACTGCTTTTACTAATATTCATAAAAATTTCTGTAATTTATCACTTTTTGGAGCCGCTCACTTCGCCAGCCATGCACAAAAGTAGCAGCCATTTCTTTTTTACTCATCACAAATTACCAACTCTCTACTCTGAATACGTGGGAACGTGGGATCAATAAACAACTAAAATATCCAAACGCCACCGAAAATAAAATCAATACACACTATGCGCTTGGAATGAGTGTGAATGGAATGGGTCAGAGCGAGAATGCTTCGTACGGGTCATTTAGCAGCTTAATTTCTCTTTTGCCGGAAGAGTCGGTTTATTTTCAAAACAAATCCAAATTGCCTTCTATTGGTCATAGTATAGTATTTTAGCAAGTTTGTGAATGACTAATATCAGATGCGGATGTTTATTTTGTCCAAAATAAGAGCAAACGAAGTTGCATTCACAACATTCTTTGCAGTACACAGAGAAGAAAACAGCATGCAAAAAATAAATAAGTGAATAAATAAAAATACCCCCCCCCCTCCCCTAATAAAAGGAGTTGTTAGAATTGAAAAAGATATGCTGAAAAGAGAGCCAGAGACCGCTTAGGCAAACTCTAAACTGGCCTAAAAGAGCCATGGACTGCGGCCAACGGGTGCTTGTTAGTAAGTTGGTTGGTTGGTTGGTTGGTTGGTTGGTTGGTTGGTTGGTTGGTTGGTTGGTTGGTTGGTTGGTTGGTTGGTTGGTTGGTTGGTTGCAATGGATTTATTGTCAAGATGGAATTGTTCAAAAATGTAAATATGACAAAACTAAAATTATTTAAGTACGACGGACATAAAACTTCTAAAATGTTATAAAATTTCTGAAAGTGACACATATAGGAAGTTTAAAAATCCTTATTAAATTGAAGTGAACATCATAAAATACAGTTGTGTAAATATGACTGGGGTCTGATGTGATCAAATTTGTGTCCTTAATTTTACTAGAAAAATGAAATGAACGAAATTGAAAAACGTAAAACATCCTCTTATGATAGAGAAGTTTTCCAAAACTGACGTAAATTTCTGACATTGTGACAGCATATTATTGCAATGTTGCAAAATAGTAGTCAGAGTCTGTGTCTTTAAAATTCCTGGAGTAGAAACGGGACTGATTTGAGGGTAACGGAGTTGAAGGCTTTAAAATTCTAACCAGGAAAGTACTCGACTTAAGTAATAATGAAAAAAGTTAAAAATGGTACCATTTGAAAGAGCATACTGAAACATGTTTTTGACCCAAAGATCAAGTGCCCTCGTCCCCTCGTTTTCGAGATAAGGGGTTTTAAAGTCGGCCGAAAAGTAGCCAAATTTGAAGACTTGGCAAGAAATTGAAGCTCTGCTTGCTTGGCATCGCATCGTTTCCATGTTTGGTCATTTGCAAAGAAAGTAAAAGATGTTTTACGTTAACTACGTGTATGAGCTAAAAATAAAGAATGCTGGAAAAAAAAAGACTATGATGTGGAAAGCAGAGTGTTTTATCCAGAGGAGCGAAAACATTACAAAGAAGTTAAAGTTTTATCTCTTTACGCATGATAACAACACATTTTAAAATTTTAGTTATTTTAAGTTTTTTTACCGAACTAAGTTATATGCGTTAATTATTATACGTTAAAATATATTGCACGTGTTTCTTAATGAATAATTCAGGATAATTAAATAAGTATGAAGAGCAGCTAATATGAGCTCATGTACAAAAAATGAAATAAATAGTCTTTGATGTAGAAATTAAATTGTCATGGATTATGATATCAGTTCTCATTTCAAAAAAAAAATCGATACAAGAAGTTTCACTATCTGCTCACTCTTAGCAAAAACATTTGTTTTTAAAAATTGAAATCGAGAAAAAATAAATAGAAATTTTAAAAAGAAAACGAATAGTAAATGGGTCATTTTCAAAATTTGCTTACATTTGCTGTCCAGAGGTTAAAAAGACGATTTTGAAGCATAACTTATGTTTTAAATTCAATGCGAACAATTATTTTCTGCAAGAAATACCCCAAACAAAATTCTATTGCTCAAAAAATTATTTAAATTTATTCATTTATTTTTATATATGTCTTTAAAAATGAGAATCATGACTAAAACGCTTGTCCATTTCCAATTTTCGCAAGTTCAACTACTTTTTTTATGTACTTAGTTCAATAAAAAGTATATACAACAAATTATTTTTATATATTGACTATTAGTACATGATATTCATAATAAATATTGACAATAGTATTTTTTTCATTAAGATTGTATGAATATATTTTGTCCGGCAGTTCTTGTCAAGTCCGTTACCCTAACATTATCTTAGCTAAAAAAGGCATTTATTGCAGTCAAAAGATGGTAACACTTATTCAGTTAACTTAACAAACTAGTGACGTAACTATTTCGTACCATTTTGTTTTTCTGAGTAGAGAGGTGTTGCTATGGCGTTTCGCACAAGATTTCTTTCAGGTGCGTATTTTTATTCTTTGTCAAGTCTGTTACCAAAGATTTCAGCATTAATTTTTACTTTTTCTGAACTTTTACTCCGAAATAGTGTTTATTAAACAAATCTAAGAAAATGCATATGGTTGTTTAATTTTCAAATTCGACAACCTAGCCATAATTTGACATTTTGGTTGAAATGTCAAGTCTGTTACTGGTCAAATCCGTTACCAAATGTCAAATCCGTTACCATACAGTTTTTGATCCTTATTTTAATAATCACAAACATCGTTTTAAGCTTCAGGGACCCCAATAATTTCAAATGAAATTGGTTCTAGGAGCTATGATATAGTTTAAAAGTGAGATTTCATATTGATTTTGTATGGTAATGGACGACAATTTGTCTTGCAACTTAAAGTTTTACGACAGCATTTTAATACTTAATTATGCATCAAAGTGTACAACCAATTACTTTTTCACACACCTAAAATATGTGACAAAACATCTGTTAGTGATTCTAAAAGAAAATAGCAGGTTAAAAAAAAATTACTTAAAAATTCTGAAATGTAAGCATATGGTGAAAATGACTCAAATGTCAATAGTTGCAAAATTATATCCATGTCGGAAATTAAATCAAGGGTAGAGGGAAATAGTTATTTCCATTTTTAAAATATACTAATAGAGTCGACATTCATTGTAAAAACCCATGCCGTTCGAATAAAATTGGTCACTGTAGCGAAAAGTCTCTGTAACGTAAATGTACAACATATTGCATGTTAACTTCGTACTGTTTAAGGGCGATTCTCTGTAAACTCGTCATTTTTCACACGAAATCTGTCCGGGCATGGTTTTTTGAAATGTCCGTATAATTATTTTACTATTGCTCAGAAAATGAATCTATTACTTTGGTTTGAAAGAGGGCCAATTGAAGCTTGTGTTTTTCTGACAAATTGTGATAGGGGGTAAGTCCCCCGCATGGTATAACTAGGCAGGGGACTGTGCCAGGTGACTGTGTTTTTGCTCTTTGTTGCGTAATATCTGCAAAACTATTGGAGCATAATTAGTTACGAGACTACCTATAAATTTAGGCACAAATCGTGGACATAATAACTAATATGTTTCACAATTAAACTAGTTGAAATTAATAAAATCACTTCCCAGAGGACTGTTTTCGTAACGATCCTGATGGCAACTTTCATCACAAATGTGGCTCTCAAACTAAACTAAGTATCGTCTCAGCACCGTTCTCGGCAATTTCGGCAAATTCACACTGATTGCTTTAAACTTCATGCCAAAAAGAATTTGCAAAAGTAATAGATTTTTCGTATTACAGCTTTGAAATTGTTGCAGGGGACTGTTTGGAAAAAACTCCGGACAGAAGTTTACACGACAATTTTAAGTTTTAGAAATAGCGTAATTATACCTTATTTCATAAGAAAAATATAGCTTCATTATTCTATTTTTGAGATATTAATTGCCAAATTTATGTAGTGTTAATAGATTTTTTGAAATACTATCTTTAACAGTTAGACTATGGGATTGGGACAGCCAGGGGACCGTGTTTTTGGTGCTTAGATAATTTCTAGAAAAAAAAATTAAAGTGTTATTACTCTAAATACAATTGGGCCACAAAGTATTAATGCTTTACTTGTATTAAGAGCGATAATTACCTTATTACACTTTATTATTTTTAAAATACTCAGTCCCAGCTTCCGGACAGAGGCCAACATTTAACCAGTTGTTTACAGGAGAAATCGACCATAATATATATATAATATATAATATATATATTTATTTATTTAATTTTTTTTTTGATCGGAAAGATTCTTCAGTTGAGGAGCTGACAAATTAGCATGTCCGCATATTATTGACCGTGAGACCTTTTGTTTGATTTGAACAATATTTCAATTTCGAATTTCCGTTTTTTTCCCCCTGTCCTCCTTTATAACTTTTGAGGGAACAAGTCCGATTCGAGCGAACATTTTTTTCTTTCGAAATATCTCAGAGAAAACACCTCATTCCTGTTTGATTGTTTTATTTGAACACATTTTCATTAAATTTTTAGCAGGTCAAAAAAACTGCCCCCCCCCCCCGAGCCTAGTCCCTAATAACTTTGCTTGAACAGTCCTATTTGAGCACTTTTTTTTTTTTGAAAGACCATTCCTACATACCCAGTAATGCAGTTGACAAAAATGTTCAGGGGAACTCACCTTGAGTTATAGGGGACCCACCAACAGAAAAGTGGTTTGAAAAAATTTATATTTGCAATTTTTACAATTAAAAAACCCAAATATCACCCCCCCCCCCCATGCTACAGAATTGTACGAACACTTAAAAAAATGATGAAAAAAAAAAAAACAGGAGGTTCAGTTGTCTCCTGGGCCCCTTAAACAAGGGACCTGCTTTAATCGCAAATAATAAGATAAAATTTAATTTTGATGTTGTTTAAAGTTATTTTTCCTCCTTAAAAAGCTCTCTGCTTTCCATGTCATAGGCTTGATAAAAAGATTATTGTAAAGCCGTCTTCCACAAGCTTTGCAGATGACCAAAAATGGGAATCAGGTTTCCCGCTAGACGCAAATAGTGTAATCGCGCCGCAGCTTCCAGTTTCATTATTACTACTATTAAAATCTGTTCCCGTCTGTCTGTCTGTCTGTCCGTCTGAAGCTTGAACTCCTCAAAAACCGCTAAGCGTAAAGAATCAAACATAATACCATTCGATTCGAAATTTTCTAAGGAAGACAATAAGACCAACCGCGTAATTGTACGACGTTAATTAGCTGAGACATTAATTAAAACGTTAATTAAATTCCTTGCACTTTTAAAATTCCAAGACATTTATTTCTTTCCGTTGCCATTTTAAATTAAAGCGTTAATTAAATTATTGAACTATTTAAAATTTCAAGACTTTTATTTCTTACCGTTGCCATTTTGAATAAAAACGTTAATTAAATTATTGAACTATTTAAAATTCCAAGACATTTATTTCTTACCGTTGCCATTTTGAATTAAAACGTTAATTCAATTATTGAACTATTTAACATTCCAAGATATTTATTTCTTTCCGTTGCGGTTTTAAATTAAAACGTTAATTAAATTGAACTTTTTAAAATGAAAGAGTTATTTTTTTCCATTGTCATTTTGAATACGTGTTATAACAAAGTTCTAACACTTGTTTTTATTCTAATTATTAATGACATATATTTTCTCTGGTACCATTTTGAAAATGTGTTTATATGGCAGGAATTCAAGTGAAACATCACTGCGATCGCTTCGAATGCAATCGCTACTGGAAGTGAATTACATTATCATCAGCTTAACTTGGCACTGACGTCACTACGAGCGGAGCCAATAAGAGCTCACAAGCAGTCGGCAATCTCCTCTTATTCGCCAAGTAGGCTGTGACGTTTTATCTAGCTCGTTTTTCATAGGCAAACGTCACGCTGACGTCACGATGAACGTTCTAATGTAATTCATTTCCAGTATCAAGAAACGTTCTAATGTAATTCATTTCCAGTATCAAGAAACGTTCTAATGTAATTCATTTCCAGTAGCGATTGCATTTTGCGATAGCCTGTTTCACTTGAATCCCTGCCTAAATAAAATTGCAATTGCTGTTTTTAGAAGGGATTTTTTTTTGGCTGCGATCGAAATATTAAAAGAACTTTTTCGTTTAGAGTTTTGCAATTAATTTTACAGGAAGAAAGCGGTTTGGAAATAATTGTTTTTGGTAAGGAATTTTATATGTTATTTAGGGAGAGTGCTAAGTATGCGCTACTTGACATCGTCTTTCTTTTTGAGGAAGCATGTGCAAATAAATTCGATTGATTCTTTGATGCAGGAAAGCTTTTTAGCGAGTCGCTTTAGCGGGGAGTAGTTTGTTTAACTTTTCCTTGGTGTTTTAAAGGCGAGCCGCCTTGGCGGCGAGTATTTTATTGAAACTTTCCTCGCTACTGTAAAGGCGAGCCACCTTGACGGCGAGTAAACTATTTAAACTTTTCTCATTACTTTAAAGGCGAGCCGCCTTGGTGGTGAGTAGTTTGTTGAAACTTTCCTCGCTACTTTAAAGGCGAGCCGCCTTGGCGGCGAGTAGTTTTCTCAAACTGCCTTCACTACATTACAGCCCGCGCAACGCCGGGCCACGCAGCTAGTAACTTACTAAAATTGGCGAATTTTCAAAAAAAAAAATCAGCTGACTTTAGGACCTTATATTTCGATAACGGGGGCAAAAACGCATGCGTCAAGAAACATGTTTTACAATGCTCTTTCGATTGGTACTCATAAAAAAAATTCATTATTCCATGATCGGGTACTTTTCTGGTAAGAGTTAGAATCGTATCATTTTTCCTCCGAATTTGGAGCACTGGTATACTAAATATATTTTCAGATTCCAAAGAAAGTAAGCATAAAAGGGAACTATTTTCCATTCCTTTCCCTGAAGATTAATTAATTCAATCGTCCTTTCAAATGCTTCATTAGTAAAAAAAAATAAATAAATAAATAATTAATTAAAAAATTCTACCTCAATTATTTCTAAAAACGTATTTTTCATCAATATATAAAGTATTTTTACGTACTTCCGTAAACATCAGAACAATTTCATGTCTATTTATACTTACATTACATATGTTTGATAAGATAGCTATTAGAAAAGACAAGATCAATATATTTGATGTTGTTTGATTGTTAGTTCCGGGTGATACCTTATTGCTATAGCAACCAGAAAGCGAAGCGTTTGTTTCCAAAATGGTTGATACTTTTGGTGTGAAAAGTAACTCAGCAAAAGAACCACAGGAATGTTCTTTTTTTTCAGCAAAACCCTTCAATTTTAGTTCTTTTAGAATGTTTTTCTTTAAAATTTATGAATACAGTGGACGCCGATTAATTGAATCAGTGGTTTAGTGAATCCTCTGCTTTATTGAATGAAACTCTTTAGAACAAACGTGATCCATACACTGTAGAAAATAGATGTTGTTTTCACAGTATAGTACAGCTAATTTTACAGTAATAAACCATAAAATTGCTAGTTTCAGTTTAGTGCATTTTACAGTTTTATACTGGAACCTCAGCTGCCGGTGTTATACTGTTGTTTTTACAGTATTATATAGCTAATTTTATGGTAAAATTGCTAATTTTACAGTAATAAACTGTAAAACAGGTAGTTTTACAGTTTATTACTGTGCTTTTACAGTTTTAAAATGGAACCTCTGCCGTCAGTATATCATACGGTAAAAACAACAGCATTTTTTTTTTGCAATGTATAAGCGACGGTCACTGTAATAGCATGTGGATGGGACTTCTTTGATTATTTTGTTTTAAATGCTTTAGTACCGGAAGTAGCAGTAAAATTTCTACGAATCGCAAATTGAACATTACATAGATTTTATACTTATTTCGAGAGAAAGGAAGCAAACAATATTTGTCTAAGTTCAGTGTCATTTCATTTCATTTCACACTCCAGGGTCCCCCGTACCTACCACAGCTTCGTGGTTTAACCGGGATAGGGCCTGAAGAGCGCTCTAATCTATAATTTTGAACCAGAACCTAGGGTCGAACAAACCCTAAGCCCAGCACCCCCAGAGGTATCGTTTCACTTGGAGGACTTTGTGATCACGACATTTTTAACGCCTAAGTTCAGTGTCAAGCATAGACAAGTTTTTTTTCTATGCTTGGCACTTTGTCTTGTACTATTTTAGCAGTAATAATGCAGTGACAAAAGTAAACATTTAAAAAATCTTATTCCTTTGAACGCCCATCTATGGCAATCCACGACCATTAATACTGCCCAATCTTAGTTCACTTTGCTTCAAGTGACCGCCCTCAAGTTTTACCATTCTGCTGTTGTCTCAAAGGTTGAAAGGGGAACAGCTGCACAACGTGATCACGTACTGAAATCATATCTCTACCTCTGTGGTCGGTTTTCGAAAATGTCAAAGTCAAGGCCAAGTTCACTTCAGATTCAAGTTTAGAACAACCACTTGCAGCATTTATGAAGTCAAAAGCCGTCGACAGTGCTTTCTGTGTTCTGCATCTTGGGTTAAATCCATATTATTGTAGGCGTGGCGAGAAACTACTCTTATACTGACATGCTTATAGCATGCGCAAGATTGAGATATATTTATCAATGAGAGATTTATTCAAAAGGGTTCCATCCCTTACGAATAAACATTAAATGTACTTAACCACGCTATGACTCTCATAATTGCAAAACGTACTGCAGACTGGCGTTTTTCGGGCTACTGACCAGGGCTGAGTAGTGAGTAATGTAAAAATAAATAGTGTTGCAACGAAAACATTTTACGTAGAAGAATCGCTAACACATCTCGAAACATATTTTTGAAGAAAAAAATATTTGCTCTCGTCCTCCCTTTATCGAGATAAAAGATACGGAAGTTTGCCGAAATTGAAAGAAAAATGCCAAGAATTAATCACGTAATTTCATCTTCTGCGAGTCTATAAGACATTAGGGAGGCTCGATTTTAACTTTTTTAAAAAATCAAAAACGTCTGTGGTGGGAACAGTTGTGCATTGGTATCAAATGTTTTTCGAAAAACTTGCTTTGAAGTCAAAATATAGGGGCACGTGCATGGGCGCCCATAAGGGGGCAAGGGGGGGAGGCTCGAGCCCCCCCCCTTGGAGATTAGTACTTTTTTTGCTTTTAGTAATATTTGTTCGGAAAACTTTTTTTTTCACCCAATAATGGCTAAGTTATAAAAATTGCCAAATTTTAATAACTCTAATCTGCACTGAAATCGCTTTCAGAATTATAACATTGTGTCTCTTCCTACATTCTTCTATAGAAAAACAAAGGCAGACCCGTGTGTCAAGCGACGCCACATTTGAATGAGAAACTCCCCAATGTCTGCGGACTAGCGGTTAAGATAAAGAGTGGGCTGATCCGAGGATGGCAAGACTACTCGGCATTTTTTGACGTTTAGAATTTGGAAAAAAAGAAATCTGTTTTTGTCTGTTTTACATTACAAAACATTTCGGGCTGTTCTAGAGTCTTTGAAAATCATTAAATACATTTTTGAAACTCCTTAAAAAGTACTTCAATTATACTTCTTATCAATTAAATGCACTATGAATTAACTGAATGGCCGGAATATTACAATTCCGTTAATCATTTTTTAAATCTCTGCACTATTTCTTTTAAAGGATTTTATGCGTGTTATACTATTAAGTGCTGTTTCTGTCGGTGAGTTGGGGAACTGCTCAAAAACCACTATGTAACTATACTGAAAATCGATGTAAGCAAATGATGATGTGTTTATTTTTACTCCTCCCTCGTTCTTCCTCTCTGTCGATTAATGTAAATCGTTTGTTAAATTACAAAAAAAATATGTTTTGATTGATCTTAATTTGCAAAAGAATGCAGAACATTTATAAATTTTTTGTTTGCCTGATTTCCAAAACATTTTTAAAGTCCCAATTGCCCCATACAGGGCCTAAAAATGCAGAATTTGAAAACTTTTTTTCAAAAATTTCCCCGGGGGAAAACCCCCGGACCCCCCCCAAAATTACGAATATTCTACTCCACTTAAGAGTTCATTGCATCTCTCTTTTGATACCCTTAAACCAATAAAGGTCAGTTCAAACAATTAACAACAAAAAATAATAATAAATAAAAACACACAAGAAACAGCAGGGGGGAGAGGTAAGAAAAAGACTCCTAACACACAAAAATGAGTGTTTGGTCAATGTGCGAAATGTTCCCTCCCCAAAAAATCTCAATAACACTTACGTCACAGTAAATTATAAAAATTAATATCTTAACGAGTCTAGTACTTTCATATTCTTAAAATCAAAGAAACACACTAGCACACACACATAAAATATATACAGTCAATTCGCGATAACTGTAAGTCCGATAAGTCGAATATTACTATAACTCGAATTTCTTATTAGGTCCCGATCCCTTTGTCTTCAATTCTATGTTAATTTTCCTCCATATCTCGAAGTTTACTTCCTTTAACTCAAAGTGTTTTTGAGGTGATTAAACATTTGACACTTAAAAAGCAGAAAAAACTTTTAAGTGAGAGCATGAAATTTTATACCTGAAGCACAAAGAAGATCTGTTAAAGCAATGTACAATAAAGGAATAACACCTGTGGCTGCTCTTGCTGCATTGTTTGCATTTATTGCTAATCAGTAAGGAATTTGTTTTCCAAAAGCTTAGCTTCTTCAATATTCAATGAAACGTGAGAGTGGTATAGCGATTATTATATTTAAAACTAACGACTGTGAAGGCAGTTGACAAAGAAAATTTCTTTAATGTGAATTTAAGAAATTTGTTTAAAACACTGAGGTTTGCAACAAAGAGTACATACAAACCATGGAAGAAAATTAATCTGTTGCCAAGGAAGTAACATTTGTGAAAAAGCTTTAACATTTGCCGTTTTTTAAACTACAAAACTGTTCATTGCAGCTTAAAATGATGGATTATCCCACAAGAATGAAATCGAGTGAACTCTCACCTATACGCCGCCTCATTTATGCGCCTTTTTCACTTATACGAAGATTTTGAATGGTCCCAGCACATTTCATAGCAAAATAATGATAGTATCGTTCGTTTATACGTCGCTCTAAAGATAAATATTTCACTTATGCGCCGAATTTTTCGTAAAAAGTATGAAAATTTATTTATTTTCTTTAAAAAATAAGCATTTTTCTTTACTTTCCTCTTTAATCTTTCGCCTTTATTGCTCACGGAAGACATTTTTTCTGCATGAACTGGAGTTCGGAGAGGGACAATTATCTATTACTCATCGTTCTCTTAATCATTATAGTTACGTTACAGTAATTGCCAAACTGTAGTAATATGTCCCTTTTCTATAGAAACATTCTTATTCACTCTCTCATTAGAACCTATGTTGCGTTTTAGTCCTTTAAATAGGCTTGTTCACTTATACGTCTCTCTCACTTATGCGCCTTTTTCTGTTGGTCCCTAGGGCAGGCGCATAAGTGAGAGTTCACTGTATGTATAAAAAGAAAGACTTCTTTTTCTTTTTTTTCCTCCGTTTTAATTCAAATAGTGTACATTTTCATTAATTAAACTTGTCAGTTATCTATATATTAATTGAATATTCCAAGTTTTTATTATTAAAATATTGGAAATCGAAACTAACGATACGTCGAACTTCCGATAAGTCGAAGTTTTTTTCGGTCCCTTCAGATTCGAGTTATCGAGAATTGACTGTATATATATATATATATATATATATATATAATATATATATATATATATATATATATATAATATATATATATATATATATAAATATTTCTATGTATATCTTTTAACTGTAAACTATGTGGAAAATATCTGAGCCACCCCTTAAAATTTCGTGTATGGGCGCCATGGCCACGTGGGCCTAGAGGTAGAGTAATCTCCTCGTAAGCAAGTGGTCGCGGGTTCGAGTCCCGCCTTGCCCATGGATGTTATTTCATCCTCTCTGTGCCGTAAATGTGTCCTGTGTTTGTCAGGAGGCAAGGCGCATAGTACGCAGTCCTCGTGTATGTTGAAGCTGATGGCTTCCGATTAATTAAAAATTAAAAAAATCAAAATATGTTTACATCTCCCTCAAGGCCCAAGAAGTTTCGCTAAACATGCAAAAAATATCCTTTTTCGTTCATTTTTATGCATGATTTCTTTTGATTGCCATTCGCCAGCAACGAAAATAGTAGCCCAGTAAGCAGGGCCAGATTACCAATTAGGCACAGTAGGCACGTGCCTAGGGCCTACGAAGGCCAAAGGGCCTACGAAGACCAAAGGAGTTAGGGCTTTGAAAAAAAAATATTGAAATAAAAATACCCCAAAATCTTATAAACATTTTTATATTATATAGTGAAGGTCAAAATAGTATATGTAAATACAAACACACAAAAAATACGAATACAAAATGTTTGGTTTACTAAGTAGATTCTAAAATAACTCCTTTTTTTCGGGATTTTGACACAGCGAATTCGTGTATTATATCTTCAAAATTAATGCCACGAGCGAAATCACTTTCAATACACAGAAGGCCCAGTGACGAAGTTCTCTCTTGACCCATAGTTGAACGCATAAAATTTTTTATAAGCTTCAACTTGGAGAACGATCTTTCTCCTTCTGCATTCGAACCCAATATCGAAAGGTATATGCGCAATGCAATATTAACATTTGAGAAACTTGACACAAGTTTATCCTTTATTTGTAATTTGATAAGATCCGTTATAGAGGTGGTGTTGGGGTACAAATTTGAAAAAATCAAATACTCATCAACAAAGTTTTCTTCTAAGTCAGACGGATACGTAAACCCCCGTCAGCCTCGTCTTCTGTGACATTCTCAGTTTTATTGGTTGAACATTCTTGCGAGTCCCAACAAGCCTCAGCTTCTTTAGGTCTAACCTCGATCGAGGAAATATCTACCGCATCTGCATTATCTTCTGTCTCCTTAGAAATGTTAACATATTTCAATAAAGACCCTTTAATTTACTAGGACTCACTCGCTTTCTCTTTCTTTTTGTGTTTTTCATGTCCACTTTGGTGTTTTCTTTTATATCTATCAGACATTTCTCGCTAAAAAAAAAAGTATTTAAAAAAGCTTTTATAAATTGCGCTTAAAAGTTTACAATAATTTTTTAACTTTCTGATATACCATAATAAAAGCGATGGGCATGCACAAACTAAAATTTAAACTTGTTTTCTCCTTCTCGTCACCTTTAAATATACATTTTAGTTTGCGCCCTTCGCTTTTATTATGCTATCAGAAAGCTAAAAAGTTATTTTAAATTTGTTAAGTAATGCATTTTAAACTTGTAAAAAGGAAACCGGATTTACGAGTATGGATTAAAATTAAGCTATTCCAAAGGTGATTTGAACTGTACTATTTCTACGACTACTACTGGAGATTTTTTACAATAGTATGGCCAAACCACCCCATAGTCGGCCTACTCAAAGTTCCTTGCATTGTGCTGCATTCTACGGCGGACTATTATACTAATAAGAAGTGATAAAATGAGAATTCTATTATTTATAATGGAATGAAGCAATATTCCAGAATCAAAAACTAGGTTGTAATAAGTAGAATATAAAAACAACTTTTCTTTTCTTTACTTACCTTACCTTTAATAAATTTAACTTCCGGTTTTTAAACTAAAGATTGATTTGGGGTTGAGCGTGATTAAATCAAGCACAGGCATACACGCTCTGTCGTAGTGTTTACATATTAACTTATTACACAACTGAGCTACTAAAACAAAAGACCTTAGCAGCAGGGAAACCCTCTCGATCGCGCACAAGCGTTTGTTGGTGGGCATGGAAACGTGGCCAACTGTGTCAAACGCATGTGCCCATCCGAGAGGTTTTCCCGGCGCCGCCGGGACATGACAAGACTTTAGCCGCCGGGCCGGCGGCTAAAGTCTTGTCATGTTCATGTACTAAAACCCTGGAATTCTGCATGGAATTTGGTAGATATAAAAGTTGCTTTGTTGCAAATAAACTCAATTCAGGAATTATGGCTATTGAAAATGGCTCTATGAAAAATAAAAACATTAAAATCCCAAAATAAAATAATGTTATTTTACCGCATCATCACATTTTCGGATTTATATCTGCAACAAAATTATTACTTAATATTAGCGGTCATTTTCAGTTAAAAAAAATTTTTTTGGGGCCTACACTGCTGGAGTGCCTAGGGCCTACGACACCCTTAATCCGGCCCTGCCAGTAAGACGCAAAGCTCATGAAAAAAATTACTTTGATATCGTATAATATTTAAGCCTTCTTCTTAGACCTAGAAGTTTCGCTAAATACGTAAAACAGCGCATTTTTTTTATTTCAAAAATAAATGTTTGAATCCTTTTAATCGCTGTAGCTTAGTTGCCTGTATTGACTGTTCCATCCAACACGATTGCAAGTAAATCCATGGCAAATAACGGACTTGTTTCCAGTACTTCGTTAGGTGTACTGAAAAAAAAATTTAAAAGAGATTTCGAAAGTTCGCCAATCTGTAATATTCCTTGCGTATACAAATTGCCACAATTATGTATACTGCTTGAAAAATGTAAGACATTTGAATAAAATTACTGTTCAACAATGACTATGATCATCAATGAATTTTCAACTGAATCTGGCTCACCTACATTTTAGCATGAAATTAATTAAAAACAATTGTAATTTGTGATTCGCGTTCTAATTACCTTGGAAAGTTTTATATGGTGCAGCAAATCATGCAGAAACTACCCTTATTTAATTGTAATTTGTGCAAGCAATTTTTCGCCTTCATATTAAAAGATATCCGCAAAAATTTGATAAACTGTTTTCTAACAGTTAATTAATAAATTTTATCATATAATATTGCATTGTCATCGGGTATGAGGATACATACAAAATTTTAAAAGAATCCGATCACAAGAAGTGGGTGAACATTGAGTTGCAAGATTCCATCAGAACAATCAGTCACCAAACCAATTGAATAAAAATATGGTAAAAATTATAACTATTTTAGAAATTAAGAATTATTTTCCCAATATAGTCTAGCAATTACATCATTAAAGCGAATGAGATATAAAATAGCATTTAAGGCACAGGTGAGGCCCATCCTTCCCTCAAGGACGACGGCACAGACTCTCTAATATTACTCCCCCCCCCCCAGAAGAAGACTCCCAAAATGAAAAAAAGAGCTGTGTAATTACTCTCCCCCCCCCCCGATCCCTTAAAATTTAAAAAAGAAACTTCAATAGCGCAGTCTACGCCATGAAACCCCCTTGTGGCCCTCGGGACCTTGGACATTACGTTTGTTGCATTTCATTGAATGCGGTATTTTTTTTTGAAAATTTATACTTTGCCTTTCATTGCTGGAAAAAATTGAAATGTCGGACTGTTTTTCATGATCATCGAAGTGAAAAGGCAATAAAAAACCCGTCATTTGGGGGATGGCCTCCCGATTTTGGGAAATTAATATATTTACATATAAGTTGGCATAGTTTTGCTGGTTTTTAGAAGGATTTACATTTAAAAAAAAGCTCCTTGCAAACAAAAATATTTAAAATGACTGGGCCTAGATAACAATTAATTCTTTCATTATAAATGCATCTAAACACAGGCCCGTCATTTAGGAGGGTCTGGGGGTAGGTGTGTCCCCTCCCTTGCTTTGAGAAATCAATGTATTAATATTTAAATGAAGGTGATTTTTGTTGTTCTCTGAAGAAATTTGCACTGGGTTTGTATCCTATAACCCATTTGAAATGATGGGGCTAACTAATAAGGGTTCTTTTTTTTTTTTTTTTTTTCAAAAATTTTATTCTACAGTAAATGTTTTGTAGCACACGTGCTGAAACAGATAACCCTTTTCAATTTGCTTCAATGCTTCAACTTTAATGAGAAGTTTGAGAGCGAGGAAAAAATCGAAAGCGATTTCTTTTTTTGCTCCGCAATCGAAGTGAGTTTCCAACCGCAAGAGGTCGCCACTATCGTCAAGTGGCCGAACCAGTAATTTTTGTTGTTTGGTGGATAATGTTGATTTTATTGTGTGAGCTTGCAAGTCAGATGGCGACATGGGGGACGTTGACCCATATGTGACCGACAGATATGAGGTTTTAAAACGTCTTGGCAAAGGAGTAAGTACCTATTGCAAAAATGCAAAATTTATAACCTTTGAACATTTAAAAAATAAATTACCCGGCATGATTTTTGCAAAAAATAACGTAAAGCAAGTACTTTTCTCTTATCATTGTTTGTTTACTAGTTGATAGGAGGTGCATTACACGCACCTGTTTCAAGGAAAATTTAAAAATAACCATTTTTAAATTTATTATTTGCAATGATCATTATAAATCTGCTTGGTTTAAATAACAATTTTTATGTTTCGATACCAATGTCCAGTTTCAAGTCTTTTTAAAATAGATTGTTTACCTTTTTTTTTTTTGTTTACTTGTTTTCAGGCTAGCAGTGATTTTTTAATTTTACAAAACTTTTATTTCTTGTGAAAGGAACAGTGTGTTATTGAAAAATTGACTTTATTTATCCATTAAAATACAGATTCTTTTTCAACGTAATTTGACTAGCAATAATATTTCAAGTTTCTTATCAAAATATTTTTTTATGCAAAAAAAAAAAATATTTTTATGAATTTATTTTCTATTCTTGAAAACATTTAATTCCTTCAACAGAGCCTGTTAAAATATTAGTGAAATGATTAATATATTTTCATTCATTTAATTTTATTGTTATTATTTATTTATTGTATTTTTATTTTTCAAAGGCATATGGTATTGTTTGGAAAGCTATTGACAAGGAAAACAAGAAAATAGTTGCCGTGAAAAAAATTTATGATGCATTTAGAAATAGAACTGATGCACAGGTAATTTGTCTTTAAATAATTAATATTATATTAATTTTTACAGCATAACTCAAAACAGATTTCAAGAAAGTACTTGCAAAAGATCAGTTTATTTTTAAATTATCAATGCTTTTGAACATTATTGACCTTTCATCAACCACACGCACAAAAAAAAAAAGGTCAGTGCTACACATTATATCATGTGGTTTTTTTTTTTTTTTTTTCATTTTCCATCTCAATCTTTGTTGAACATTGCATTGTTTGTTAAAGTTAAAACAAATGTACAATGTTCTCTTTGAAAGTTTTTTTTTCTTGTTAAACACATAAAAGTTCAAACCAAAGCTTATGAAATGATGTAACTTTATAATTATATACTGTGAAATAAATACCTTCGTGTTGAAAGGAGTTAATTTCCAAAAAAAAATCCATAGATTGCAAAAATCACAATTATGCATTTTGATGTTGTAGTTTGAATTTTTTTATTGTGTTTACCTTTCTAGGATTCATTTTCAGTTACAATTTTTATAAAATTAGCATTGCGTAAGAAAATAAATAAATAAAAAAAAACTTCTTTGCAAATAAAAATATATTTACAAATATTTATAATTGAAATAAAACTGCTTCTATTTTAATTATGAATAATTTTGGGTATAGTATTCTCATTTTTTCATGATTTATCCAGGACTCTCTCCCCCCACCCCCCTTTTTCACACAGAGAACGGGTTGTCCTATATCTCTCCTGGAAACTTCTGTACCTACTTTTCTTGTATATGTACACTATTCTGCTTATTAATTTTTGCGTCCAATATATTTTTTTAGCGAACATTTCGAGAGATATGGTACCTTCAAGAATTTCATAATCACTCAAACATTATCACATTGCTGAAGGTTGTAAAGGCCAAAAATGACAAAGATATTTATTTGATATTTGATTTTATGGGTAAATATAGGTTTTTATTAACATTACATCTCAAGCATTGTTTTAAAATAAGTATTCACTTAAATTTCCTTATTTCAGAAACTGATCTGCACCAAATGATCAAAAAAGGTGTAATGAAGGAAGAATGGAAACATGGATTTATTATTTTCCAGTTATTATCTGCACTTGCTTATATACATTCTGCAAATGTTATTCACAGAGACATAAAAGTATGTTCCTTTATTTTTCTCATGTTTTTCAAAGTGAGGTCTTGTGTTTTTTTCAATTTGGAAAAAAAAAAAACGACTTTAGCTTGCACATTGCTTATCAACCATATTACTAATTATTTTATATTATATATTATATTAGCTGTAAGATAATTTTGTACATCAAAATATTTTTCTTTCAATCATAAATCATTGATATCTAGTTATTTTGGAATTAAAAAGAGTTCTATAAATTGGGTGTAAAGTCACTGTCATGTTTGTATACGTACAGTATTGATCATAAAAAGCAAAACGTTTTGCACGAATAATAGTGTTTATTTTGTAGTTCTAAAAAATAAATTAAGATTTAGAGTAAAAAATACAATTAACTAAAATTTTTTTCCTAGAAACATTTTAAATTCAAACACTTATTTTTTTATGTGTAAGTTTGCCGTGAAGTAAATAAAATAAGCTGGAAATGAATTACAAAAAAAAAAAAAAATCCTCCAATGTGAAATTTGATTCTAAATAGCAAAGAGAGATAATTAAATCCAATTGGAACAATTTTTATTCAAAAAGGCAAAATTTTAACTTTAAATTGAAAACTTTTTTTTTCCACCATTTGAGAACTTTTATTCAGCCAACCAAAAGAAAAATAATAATAGCAAAAAAAGAATAATAATAAAAGTTAGCTATTTCTGCAAGAGAAAT
>JAXGGA010010875.1:0-44945 GCA_038373865.1 Uloborus plumipes
TTGAACTTTAAGAGTCACTGCAAAAAATGTAACACTTTCGGGATCTAGGGAATCAGTTAGTTTGGTGTTCTTTTTGGTATACGCCCAAAATGTCGCGGCCGAAATGTCGCGGGCCAAAATGTCGCGGCCAAAATGTCGCCGGGCCAAAATGTCGCGGTCCAAAATGTCGCTGGTCAAAATGTCGCCGGTCCAAAATGTCGCCGGGCCAAAATGTCGCGGTCCAAAATGTCGCCGGTCTCAAATGTCGCGGACCAAAATGTCGCGGGCAAAAATTTCGAAGGACCAAAATGTCGCGGGCCAAAATGTCGCCGGTCCAAAATGTCGTGTGTCCAAAATGTCGCCGGTCAAAAATGTCGCGTGTCCAAAATGTCGCCGGTCAAAAATGTCGCGTGTCCAAAATATCGCCGGTCAAAAATGTCGCGTGTCCAAAATGTCGCAGGTCAAAAATGTCGCCGGTCAAAAATGTCGCGGGCCAAAATGCCGCCAGTTCAAATGTCGTCAGACAAAAATGTAGAAGGTCCGATATTGATACAGTTAGTATCAAAAATTAAAATATATGAAAAGGCTTTTTTACACCGAATTAGCAAAAAATTGCTAATTGCTGTTGATGAACGTGTGCGTTAACGATAGTATGGACTAAAATTTTTGAAAATACTAAAAACAAAATTACCCTTTCGACTTGTAACTGTTTCGAGCGCTTTCCAAGAAACAAATAGTTTTCAAACAAGCGTACGTTATTTATTTACAATAGCTTATTTCACCGTAACTCGCTATCTACCAACTTAAAAACGAATAGATCAGCAGCCCAAGCCGAGTTTAATTGATATCGAAAGGAAAATTTGTGTGTTAAAAAAGAAGTTGAAGAACAGTGAAATGAATAAGACAGATGTACAATGTTTGAAACTTGGTTTCTGTTAAAATTTCTTACATGATCGAAAGCAAGTCAATATTATTTAAATAATAGAGGTCTTTTTATTTTCTTCTTCATAAAATGTGTAAAAGAAAGTATTGGATCAGTGAAAAATTGTCAATTTGGAAGAATTACACTTTCTGACGTGTGCTGAATTCAATTTTATCGTTTATTTTTTTAAGGGAAAATGTGTAAGTGTTTATCTGCGTGACCCATTTTTTGGGGGCGACTCTACCACAAAACTTAGTGCGTGAATTAGAATGAAATTTGGTACATACATGTACCAACCAATATGTGATTCAGTGCTGATTGGTTTTTGCCGCTAGTTCTTCCAAGTTTTTACATGCAAGAATGTAATGGAACGTTTTCAGCATAGCGTGATTAATGTCTGAAGAAGGTTCAGACGAAATAAAATAAAAATTGGCCCATAGGAAGTCTTCAGAAGATACGCCACATCATCGAGGAAGCAGAGCAATTGAACTTTTTATTTTTCATTATTTGTGAGTGATGTATATCAAGAAGTAATGCAAGTATTCAAACAAAATTTTGTTTGTAGAATGGTCTTAAAGGGAGAGATGCTTATTCATTTCTGGCGTTAGTCAGCTCAGACATGGTTCTGTACCTTCGTTACAATCAGTATTTAAATGTGGAGTTGAATATAATACCATTTTTTCTCTTGACATTTCACCTCCCCTTCCACCACTCAATTGTTACAAAGAAAGCAATAATTCCATGAACTAATTTGATTTCAAACGTCCCCAAACAACTCTTAAAGAAAATGTTCTATAAGAAAATTGCCGGCTACGCGGTGATTAAACGGTATTCCGTTTTTGCAAAAAAAAATGCCTTTACAGCAAATTTATTTGTTTAATTTCTTTGTGTGAAAAAAAAGAAATAATCCTAAATATAGTTTAAAAAACTAAAAAATACGCTTTTAGAGTAAATCAAATTCAAAAGAAGATTTTGAAAACTGTTGAATATCCGCTAAGTTTACATGCACTTATAATATGCATTTTGTGGACGATCGATGCCCAACTCAGAACTAATTGTCAAATGCACTTATTATACATCAACATGAAATATAGTTTAGCCTTTAGTAATAATAATGGTATTAAACATATTACTTTTATACGTTTGTAAAGAACGTGAATTTTATTTTTGACTCAGAGTTACATACATACAAACGAACAAACAAAAAAAACCTACATGTGAAACTAGTAAAAGGAAGAAATTTAGCGTCCCTGGGCCCTAAGTACAGTCCTGAAAAAACTATGGCATTATTTTGGTACTGAAATAATTTAAGCTTTAGAAGAAATCAATTTAGTTACATTTTTGTTAATAACTTAAGCTAATTTTCTAAACTGCTACGTTGAAAAAAAGTTACTAAACAGGTGTATTTATCATATTGTGACAAGCTTATTAGTAAAATTGAGCTACATAATTAAGCTGCATTGAATTTGTGAATTACTGGAAACATTAAATCTGTACTATACACTTAGCGTCATTTTGGAACGTATATATTTTGGACCGGCGTTATTTTGGACCGGCGACATTTTTGACCGGCGACATTTTGGACCGGTTACATTTTAAACCGGCGACATTTTTGATCGGCGACATTTTTGACCGACGACATTTTGGCCCGGCGACATTTTCGACCGGCGACATTTTGGCCCGGCGACATTTTTGACCGGCGACATTCTGGCCCGGCGACATTTTTGGCCAGCGACATTTTGACCACGCGACATTTTGACCCGCGACATTTTGGGCAGGCGACATTTTGGACCGGCGACATTTTGGCCCGCGACATTTTAGCCCGCGACATTTTGGCTCGGCGACATTTTGGACCGGCGACATTTTGGACCGGCGACATTTTGGCCCGCGACATTTTGGCTCGGCGACATTTTGGCCGCGACATTTTGGCCCGCGACATTTCGGCCGCGACATTTTGACCCCAAACCGTTCTTTTAGTTTTGAGAAGCAAGGCATACAATTTGAGGCTTTCAATGTCTAGTGAAATAGCTCAATTATATTAGACACGTCATTCTATCCGATAATAGTAAGTTTCTTTCCTTCTCATTCAATAAGAAAAATGACTATTGTATGGTTCTCAAAAATTGACTTCCGACCCACTGAGTCTGAAACGATTCAGTTTTCTGAAATAGGGCTGAGGAGATCTCGTTTGTGTGGCAATAATGATCATTTGCACTCTACCTCTTCTTAAAATGTCTATGCTTTCAACCCTAATATAAATGATCTCGTCTAAGATCAAACATTTAGTTACCAGAGTCACACTACGCAATAAATGTTAGATTTATTGATCAAAATATTAATAAATTGATGCATAATAGTATGATCGACTCTGAACACAAAGTTGCATCCTTGCTATGCTCATTATGTTTTTTAACCAAAAGAAATTAATTTTAATTTCTCTTAACCATAATTTTCCAATATTTCATAATTTTATTTATTAGGAGCTTTATTTTTCAAAAATAAACGAGTCTAATTAATCATAAACCAGCTTCAATTTTGTAACATCAATTTAACTTCTTCCTTAGTTAGCTGCAAATCATTACAAACATACGAGTATCACTTTAGTACTAAGAATAAGTTTCTGAAAAGCAAATATATTTTATGTAGCGTTTTACCCTCTTTTGATGTATCTTAGCATTAACGATGAATTTCTAAATGAAAAAAAAAAAGTTTGAAATTTATGTGATTAAATTATATGATTAAGAAATTAGTTTTCCTTTTTCTTTTCACAAAACAAAATTTAACGAAATTGAACTTTAATCACAACCCTTGGCTAAATTCTGACGATTCAGAGTGCAACTATTCTAAAGTATCTTTAGATTGTAGTATCATCGCTATAGTAAAATAATGCATTTGATGAATTGCTTAAGAATAGCGTTACAACTAATAAACTTAAATTTAGCTTTTTCCATACTGCTTTGAGGAAACTCAACAAATGTTTTTCATGATTTTTGAAGAATGATGACTTAACTCCAATATTGTTAAACTAATCTATCTGAATTTTATTCATTTAAAATGTTTATATTTTCTTCCAAATTAAAATTTTCAACGAAAGTAAAATATTCTGTTTTGACCAAATTCCTAAAAAATCCTAGTTATGACACTTATCCAACGAAGATATTTACCACAAGTTTTTGAAAATTAATGTCAATTACCTTAATACTACTACGGAAATGTCTGAAAAATTTAGTTTTCTGTCTGAAAACACAATTCTCTTCGTTGTTAATCTGTAGTTTCATATAAAGAAATCGCAGCATAATAGAAACGGTATTTCTGCCTTTGTATGAACAAAAACTGTGCTTTAGTTTTTTGTGTAAACTTCGCCTGACTGAGCTAAAGTTAATGGAAACGTCTTGGTATCTCTTGATAAATGAGGGTCGTTTGTTATTTAAACGTTAAACTAAAGCTTACGAAAAACCTTTCAAAAGTTTTAGGAATCGAATAGGAACTCAGCTAAATCAACCTATTGGACTTTTATCCTATTTCACACATCCATGACCACGTGGATAAAAAGAGCACCGCAAAAGCAATACTTTAAAATGCTATTGGACTTACTCGGCAACAATTTTAAATCGATGAAGAACAGCGTTTATCTTTCTGCTAGATATCCTCATTGACTCGCAAAAATAAATCTAACAACTGATTTTGTAGTGCTTATTAATGTTTTATTCTTAATCCAGTTGCGTGCCGTTTTGAGTTGGGAATAAAGTCACAATGGATCGATAGAAAAATACTCTAAAAAAGCTTAGAACTTAATCTT
Source organism: Uloborus plumipes (assembly GCA_038373865.1). Classification (NCBI taxonomy): domain Eukaryota; kingdom Metazoa; phylum Arthropoda; class Arachnida; order Araneae; family Uloboridae; genus Uloborus; species Uloborus plumipes. The sequence continues at coordinate 4,701 of JAXGGA010010875.1, forward strand.
TTAATAATAATGGGAAATAAGCATCCGTACATTTTTATTTCTGACTCCTTTATTTTAAAAAGAAGTAACTTTTATATTAATACACTAGCTGATCATTCAAATTTATCATCTGACTGTGTGCTCTTAATATTTGTTTCAAAATAAAGAAAAAGAAGTAAACTTTTGTAAAAAATTGTGAAATTTTATATAAAACTTGCAACATTCCTTTAATTGTTTTGAACAGTGTATTAAAAGCAATTATAAAATAGACGTAATAGTGTGGTTTCTACACCAGATTTTTTTTTCTTCTCTGTAAAGGGCGAGAGTTTTCTATGTACATAATGTATTTACTTCAATCTTGGATAAAGTATAGAAGCATTTTTATTCTTTTTTGCCAACGTTTACAATGATTTCAAGAACTAGATTATTTATACAGCTTCACATAAATCAAACTTTTTTTCAAAATAAATTAAATCACAATTAAATAGTAAAAACTAGCTGCGTATCCCGGCGTTGCACGGGCTGTAATGTAGTGAAGGCAGTTGGAGAAAACTACTCGCCACCAAGGCGGCTCGCCTTTAAAGTAATGAGGAAAGTTTAAACAGTTTACTCGCCGTCAAGGCGGCTCGCCTTTACAGTAGCGAGGAAAGTTTCAATAAACTACAAGGCGCCAAGGCGGCTCGCCTTTAAAGTACCAAGGAAAAGTTTAATAAACTACTCCCCGCTAAAGCGGCTCGCTAAAAAGCTTTCCTGCATCAAAGAATCAATCGTATTATTTGCACATGCTTCCTCAAAAATAAAGACGATGTCAAGTAGCGCATACTTAGCACTCTCCCTAAATGACAAATAAAATTCCTTTCCAAAAACAATTATTTCCAAACCGAGTTTCTTCCTGTAAAATTAATTGCAAAATTCTAAACGAAAAAGTTCTTTTAATATTTAGATCGCAGCCAAAAAAAGTCCCTTCTAAAAACAGCAATTGCAATTTTATTTAAAAACACATTTTCAAAATGGTACCAGAGAAAAAATATGTTATTAATAATTAGAATAAAAACAATTGTTAGAACTTTGTTATAACACGTATTCAAAATGACAATGGAAAAAAATAACACTTTCATTTTAAAAAGTTGAACTTAATTAACGTTTTAAGTTAAAACCGCAACGGAAAGAAATAAATATCTTGGAATTTTAAATAGTTCAATAATTTAATTAACGTTTTAATTCAAAATGGCAACGGTAAGAAATAAATGTCTTGGTAATTTAATCATTTTTTGGCTTAATAGCTTTAAATTTGACTACTTATTAATTGATATCTTCGCTAATTAAAATCGTATGATTATATAAATTGAAACTAATGAAGCCTGAAAAATTACCTATCTATCGGTACTTGGTTCGACTTTCAGTTCATTGGCGTTCAGGAGAAATAAGCGTGACATAGAAAGATAGATACTCAGTTTTTAATATAAGTAGATAAGCAAAAAAAGCGTTTAACTACGTTGATAACGTATCTCAGTAGTGAAAGTGAAATTTGTGTCAGCCGAATGTCTAGCAGATAATTATTTTTCATTTCACTAGAAAATGTTTTAAAGAGAAATTAAACCACATATTCAACATAGGTGTAACAATTATCTTTAAGTCATATCTTAGATTATTTGTTTTTTCAATGCTTCTGCCAACAGAAGCAATAACTGTCCCATTGTTATTTAAGAGGAAAACTTCCAGGAAGCAATTGATGTATCGGAAAATTCACTTATTTTGCTAGATTTCTTGAAAAAGCCTTTTATTGAACTTCACAACGGTTTTATAGTATCGTAAAAACAAGAGGTTATACTAACAGCAATTCTAATACTGTTAACAAAACGGAATTCAAAGAACTCTTAAACAAAATTGAAAGCTGCGCCAGCTTTTCTTTCTAGTGACTTTCGTAACAGCTTTATCACTTTTAAAGTAATGTTTAAAATTAGACTTGCGACTACATTTTTCTTTCTTTTTTGGATCAGCATTTCGTAACATTTCGAACTAGATATCATTCTGCTAGTAGCAGATTATCCAAACAATCTTTGAAAAATATTTTGTTTTGCAAATATATAGCAGGTCTTGGAGAAATTCCATTAAAAAGCCAGTTATTGTTTTAAAGATAAGAACTTGCCTTTGTAAATTTAAACTCTTAAAAATGTGTTTCCCGTATTCTAACCAGCGAGCGAACCAACATATGAGTATGTAAAAACCCAACTAATTCTCCCGACAGGGATGTGACGCAATCGGCAAATGAGTTAAGTAACTTTTGGCTAAATACATTGCAAAAACAAATAAAAATGTTTAACAGTTAAAGAGCTAATTAAGTTGAGGTCTTAAAGTGAGACATTTTGCATCAAAATTTAAAGTGCATCACGTCATAGTTGTCGAATAACGGCAACTGTCGGATACCGGTTTAAATAGCTTGTAAGTCAATCAATTAACCAGTTTAGGTTGGACCTCATTTTCCCTGTTTCATTGAATATTTCCGCTTATTTTTTAAACATCAAGAAAAATATGCATATATTCTATACCACCTTCTCCCAGACATTTGGATAATTACTTTTCAACTGCTTGTGACCACAAAATTAGATTACAATGTTGTTCTGGTAATATTACAAAATGCAATTGCAGAAAATATTCTGGAAGAACAGCAAAGCAAGGAACACATTTATTATGAAAAAAAATCAGTACACTTTTTTAAGCAACAAAGCAAGGGATACCGCATACATTATGGTAACATAACACGAAATATAACTCGGAAACAATCTTATGTCTAATTATGAACCACACATAACAAATGATCTTAAGTGCTGGTTCCCAAACCGACATCATTTACATAAGAAATTTCTAAGCATAATCTCTTAAATCAAAAATCATACAATCTACCTATTCCAGTCAAACTCAAACATTAATCTTTCAAAGTAAACCCTATGCTCAAATGTGTGCATAGTCATCACATCTCATACCGTTCTACAACATATTCGTAAATATAGCTATTTTCACAATGCAGTTAGTCCAAAACCTCTAAACTAACAAGCGACAATAAAGTGAGCTTTACAATCGATTCTGGTCAATAGACAGTTTTACAAATATTTATTCAGCCTCTACATCACAAGCACCACTGATATATTTATTTTGCAAAGAGTGACATATTCTACGCTTTTACTCTGCTGTGTACGATATTATTCATGTCAGCAAAGAGTAAAGTATTTAGTGAGAGCTAACGTTTACTTTCTCTTCACAAAATGTTACGGAAAACTGTAACAATATTTTATTTTTCATGTAAAAAATGTTGCCAAAATTTAAAAAGAAGAAGAAAACTCGAATTTAAACGAGATTAACCTATCAAGATATTTTAACAAACTTATCAAAAAAAATCTTTATTCAAACTTATGGCAAATGCTCAATAATTAAGAAAAGCCTCCAGTGATGATATTACAGGATGGGCACAAATTTTGGACCCGGTCTTAAAAGATTTTCTTTTTAAAACTACCTCACATATCACAATACGTGATACCTAAATCTAAAGATGAATATATTCATATATGAATATATAAGATTTTGCCAGTCAAGTATGTTGTGGGTAGAGCTTGACCACATAGCAATGTCGCGAAACCTTAAGGCAGAAACTTACCGCTTCACTTTAAAATAGGCAGGATCAGGGACAATATTGTCGAGCTTGGTAAAATTTCACTAGTTTCTTTCTACATGTGTGTAGTTTTCTCTATTTTTATCTTTTAATGTTTCTTCTTTACTTTTAGTTATTGGTGTAGGTAAGGGTGTGCTTGGATTAGAAGTTTATGCACAAAAATATAACCCATGCTTGACTCGCCTTGTTTCTATATCGAAGAAAGAGCCTCACTTGTTTTTGAGATCTTATATGTTGATGCAGTTCCTTCAACTGCTTTAGTTGAATTTAAGTCTGTAGAGTGTTTTTCTATGATTTGGTCGCTCAAGCTTCTCTCTTTGGATAAAATAAGCCACATTTGCTTAAGACCCAGCAACATTTCCCGAAGGAAGTTCCTCGAACAAAAAGCTCTGCTTTTTATTTTGGCTTTTATATTTAATTTAATTTTTTGTACTATAAGTTTATATATTTGTATAACAAAAGAATGACAAAACAACACTTTATTTGTTTTAAATTAGTAGATACATGACCACAAAACATGAGTTAGTGAGCAAAATATCTAATTAGCTCTTTAGTATATGCTAAGCCAAACCTAATGCGAAACATGACCCGTTTTACCCCTCGCATGTTTTAATACCCTGAAAAATTCGTTTTTGCTGTTTTTTCTTCAACATTTTAGGAAGTTATTCCTTAAAATGTGCTATATGCAGTAGGTTAAAACTTAATGTGTATTTTCATTTAATTTTCTTTAAATCAAAAGTTTTCATGATGAACACAGTCAAGCCTCTTTTAATAAAAACAGTTAATCGCTAAATTTGTAACTTTAAAGTAGAAGTTGCACCTTATTTGCATGTAAAACGTTGCCTAGTGTCAATAATACATAAATATGGCAACTTAGAAAGAAAACATTATTTGCACATTTTTTTAAAGAATTTTCTAAAATTCTGACTCATTTTACCCCACCTGACCCTAAACAAAACTCTTTGATTAAAAAGTAATACAGTAAAAAAACATTTTTCTTCACCTCCAACTGAAATGTAACTCAGTGTTGCAACTCCTTTCTTTTGCAATATCGTGGAATATAATCTGTAGATGTTTTGATCTCGTACAGAAAGAAAGATGCTATTTTTCTTCATATATTTCAATGTAAAAAAAGTAATTATTTTTATGCACCGAGGGTTTCAATTGTTTTCGTTCTTTGTCTATTTCCAAATAAGTACTTTTTACTTTTTTGCTTTGCTATTCATTGTCAACTGAATTGTTAATGTTTTGAGAAAATACTAAAAAATATATTTGTTTTAAAAACATATTTATGTGCGGCAATTTTGTAGAAAATTTTGGACGGGGAATTGATGTAACATTTTTAGTAATTTATACAGAAAAAAATTATTCACGAAAAAAAATCAAACTGATAACTATATCTCAAAACTCCTTAAAAACTATTTTTAAAGAAATTTATTTCTATAAAAAAAGCCTTAAAAACTTAAATTAAAGAAAAAAGCATAAAAATGAAAACCATTGTTTAAAACTCAAATACATTACTAAATTGAAAAAAAAATCCATTGAAATGAGTAACTCTAAAAAATTTACAGTGAAAAAAAAACCATCCAAAAATTATGAATAATGCTTTGTAAAGGGGTAAACTACCATTTATCATTAACATCGAAACCCTGCTCATCATTACTCGAGCATGTTCCAAGAAAGAATGTAGTATCGATTCTTTTATGCATTCGACACTTGAAAGACCCTTACCTCAACTCTTACAGACTGATACGCTGTCAACCGAATTTTATGCAAAATAACATTTTCCTGTAAAACGTTTTACAGCTCAATACCGTGTAAGATTCCTTTTAAAATACCATCAGGGAAGTACAATTTGATAACGTGCAGCGATCGGATAAGAGACGACATTTTTCTCCGGTAATTTTTCGTATAGAATCGACAACGAGGGAAAAAGGATACGTTCTCCTTATCACGAAAGGGGGGGTGCACTTTAAATGGGAAGTATACAGCCTTGCCTTTTAAACTGAAATTGAATACGTCCGGCCGTCTATTGATTCGCTCCGATCGCAGTCTTGCAATGTACGTTAAGTTGTTGATGGAAAAATATTTGTGAGGTAGGAACACGAATCCACTTTAATGTTTCGTGTAATTTTTACTCGAATATTACGTAAACACTAAAAATTGAATTTTTAAGAAAGTCAAAATATTGTTCCAATTTTTATAAATGATCAAAACTTGAATTTTGACGAACCGTGAATGTTTGAAGCATTCATACTTATGTTCAGTTGTGTGTTAATATTATTAATATTTTAGTCTCATCAATTTTAACATGTATTTTTTTTAATCTTGTATTTATAATTTTATTTAATTTTAGTTGGTATTCTTTTAATTCCCACTTATTAGATGACAATGTAGGACAAGATAAAGCATATAGTATTTAAAATTTAAGGCAGTAAGTTGTAGCTCTAACCATAGATTGGTGAGGAAAAAAATGCGAGAGACCTCACTGCGCCAAGTCAAAACGTTAGTAGATACTTAAATTCATTGTTAACCAAGTGATCTTATTTGGAGACCCTGCGAATCATTGTTTTAAATAATGTTTAAAATAGCTTACTTAAACAATGCACCGTATAACAGACATGAGTTCAATCTAATTGAGCCAAATGACGCTTCGTAAATGTCTGCCACAAGGAGTAAGATAACAATGTTGGACAAATGAAGGATATCGTATTTAAAATTTAAGACATAATAAAAAGGTTATAGCTCTCGTAATTAATTGGTGAGAAGACGCGTGTGAGAGACCTTACTGCGGAAACGTCAAAACGCTGTGATCTTCTTTGAAGACTCTGCGAATATTATTTTTGTTCATGGTAAAAACTCGCCAGAGTTCTCGCGGGTTTGGAAACAACCCCATCCATTTTTGTTTCAATTTCTTGGAATTTCATTGATAGATAAGGAAACCATTTTTTGGTAGCTGCGATTGTGTACTTGATTGATATATGGGTGTGGTTGGAATTTTCTTAAATTCTCTCAATTCTAGTGAACAAGGAGGCTCTTTTGAAAGTGGGGTTGTTTACGACCCCGCGCGAGTACTGACGTCAATAAAATTCTGTAAACAAAACAGATGTTTGGAATTAATTATAATGCATTTATTCAATTAACTTCGAAAAAGTTTCTGAAAAGAAAGTGGTTTTCAGCAATCATTCTTAGAGCCATGATTTTCATTGGGGGAGTATGCTGTTCACAATAAACAAACATGTTTGCAAAATTTCTATTATTCAATTGCTTTGACACCACTTATTACAAAGAAAACATACTAACTCCACAAGAGCAAGATGTGGAACGTTTCCGCAAATTACAAGTCGATGTGGAAAGTGATGAAAAGGCCAATGTAAGTGATGTGTTTGAAGGCTGGAGTAGTTTCGTAATAACTCATTAAAAACTTTTTTCGTGCATTTCAAATCAAAAGCTAATACTTGTTGAAGTCTCAGTTAGTGAAACAACTTAAAAAAATCAAATAAAATACAGTGAACTCTCACTTATACACCGCCTCATTTATGCGCCTTTTTCACCTATACGACGATTTCGAATAGTCCCAACACATTCCATAGGAAAATAATGATAGTATCATTCGTTTATGCGTCGCTCTGAAGGTAAATATTTCACTTATGCGCCGAATTTTCCCTAAAATGTAAAAAAATTATTTTCTTTTCTTTAAAAAATAAGCATTTTTCTTCACTTTCCTGTTAAATCTGTCGCCTTTATTGCTCACGGAAGGCATTTTGTCCGCATGAGCTAGGGTTCGGAGAGGGACAATTATCTATTATGCATCGTTTTAAAGAGAACAGTTTGAAATTAGGTATGCTACAATTTTTGTTTTCTCTTTATCATTGTAGTACTTTATCATTGTAGTTTACAGTCATTACCAAACCATAGTAATAAGACCCTTTTCTATAAAAACATTCTTATTCATTCTCTCATTAGAACCTATGTTGCGTTTTAGTCCTTTAAATAGACTTGTTCACTTATACGTCTCTCTCACTTACGCGACTTTTTCTGTTGGTCCTTTGAGCCGGCGCATAAGCGAGAGTTCACTGTAAAAGAATCGTAAAAAAGTTAAAGGAAAAAAACGGAAAAAATATTGGGGCCGTTTTCGAACCCGCGCGAGCACTCGTGTGGCAAATCACAGCACGCGGTTTCATCTGTTTAAAGTAAGTCACTTTTACTTTAATCAATGTTTTAAATAGTATTTAATGTAGCTTAGGTAAATAATGCACCGCATAACTGACATCAAATCAATCAAATTGATCAAAATGACAGTTCGTAAATCTCTGTCACAAGGAGTAAGATGGCGAACTCGACATCTATAGCAGATATAGTTATGTATTGCAATGGCAAGGTTTCCAGTGCACATCATCAATTGCAAACATTGGCTTTTACCTTTTTCCGACCACTAAAATATTTATTTTACATAATTTTCTCATTCTTTAGCATCCTCCCCCCCCCCACATAATGCTTTTGTGTCACATCCAAAGAACCAGTTATGGAAAAACATATTTCTTTGTTTCTTAGGGTTGCTTACTGCTATGGTTTTTATTATCAATAACCAAAATTGTAACTGTGCACAAAAATGCTTCATTATTACAAACATACTCGTTTTATATTATCTCAAGCGGAGTCGTTATCTTACATCATGCAAAAGGGAAGGTGACCAATAATTTCGTTTTCCAAAGATGACTCGTTAAGTCACTAAATTGTATAATCATTTTTTTTAATGACATTGCTTCATGAGTCAAGATTCATCTCAAAAATTTCAGAAACAGTTTTTTTTTTTTTTTTTTGTTTAACAAAAAATTGTTAAACCCATTGTCCCGTGTTCTCCTACATAAAATGTTTTTAAAACATTGATTACTTGATGAGGTAAACACGTTTAAAATACGGTCATTATTTATTCTGCACATTGCTAAAAAAATTTTAAACTCTCTCCTGAACTTTTTTGCACTTTAACAACGTTTGGCAAAATTGAGCTCTATCTGATTCCCCTTGGGTAAGCGCGTCTTCCGATATTCCGATAATTTAAATCTTAGATCAACACTTACTCAAATTTTAAAACAAACCAGGTATAAAATCTGACATTACCTGATTTAAAATATTTAATGGGATAATCGCGGGTGTCATTTTTTTATGCCTATACTACAGTTTTAGCGTCACAGTAAGTATCAGTAAGAGGGATCATTTTCTGAAACCCCTCTCCCCCCTCCTGAGATATAAACATTAAACAGCTACTGGTGTAATCCAATGTAAGTGTTTATGGAATTAATTTATGTTGTTTCTTATAGTGCAAACAAATGCAATACTTAAAATGCGAGATTTTGATTTGTATCCAGTTTTTTAATGAGGCTAATAATACAATTGAAAAAAACTATTGTCGAAATTTATAACATAAAATTGATTACATAAGCCTGTTTTCCTATCAAAAGAAGTACTGAAAACTTGTTTCTAAGTAATCAATGATATATTTATTCTATCTTTACTTAGGGTGAGTTCTGGTAAGTGCGTACCCTTTTTTTCAAAGTTCATGTTCTCAAGGATGCTGCTCTGTTGAAAAATCTTGTGCACTCACAATTTTTTTTTTAGATTTCTTTCCAGATCCTTTACCAAGATTTTCAAGCATATAATATGTCAAATAAAGCATAAGCATAGGTTTTGTGACCTGGTTTATGACACCTAATCTAAGGTGCGCACTTTCCCTACCCCTTGTTTTATTCAGTAATAATCACTTATAGTCTACATAGGAAATTTGGTTTAATACATTAATCAGTCTGTGTTTAAGCCAGGGTTCGCACTTACCCCTTCTTAAATGTATGATGAGACATGCTCGTCCAATAGTGTTGTTGTAAGTGCGTACCCCTGTGATTTTCTTTAATTCTATTTGTATGGTAGATCGTTAGGTGACCTGAGTGAACAATTCGTTTTTTTTTTCTTTTTTTCTTTTTTTTTGGAATAAATACGGTTTTAAAATATTTTTCTTATTAGAATCAGCAGCAGTAAGAAAAAAACAAAAAACAAAAAAGAAAATAATTGATCATGATATGATACTTGTACTTTGTTTTTCTTGTACATTGAAATAGTTTTTCCCAAGGTGTTCTTAATTTTCTTAAATGTAATTTATTCATTACTCTACCTTCGTTTTTTGAATCAGTTGGTTCCTTATTTAGTGTTTCACCTAATTTCATTGCTTCATTTGTCATTCTGGTTTAAATTAAGTATAGCTTATGATCGCTATTTTCAACGAAAAATTTACTAACTGATATCTAAAAGCCAATATATTTCAGAGGTAATGAATAAAATTGAAATCTTATGCCGCATTCAATGTAAATATAAATACTTGAATGAAATGACGTCAGATTTATTATCGGCTTATAAAAGAGTTATAAGCAAAATTAAAGGTGAATTACGAGAGTCGGATTATCCACGTAATGGTACACACTTGCCTCATCATAATGGTACGCACTTGCTCCGCATAATAATACGCATATGCTTCATGATAGTGGTACGCACTTGCCCCATCATAATGGTACGCACTTGCCCCCACCTTACTTTAAAGAAAGGGAAAGTGCGTACCGCCAAATAAACAAATTTTAGGAAGAGTATTTCATCAAAATACCCCATGTATGTTATTAGTAGCTATTACTCAAAAGAAATAATTTGCATTTCTTGACTTCAATTGCTTGGTATGACTACAAGAGAAACTGAAACAAAACCTTCTCAATCTTTACTTTACAGTTTTTTTGAAGACATTTAAGTTGTCTCTGATTGTGTTTCGTCTATTGAATCCAGGCCTGAATTCTACCTATAGAAATTATCATTAGACAGTTATCCAACAGAGTCGATGTGTTGCAGAAGCCATTTCAGGACAGTGTTCATATAATTCCCATTGGACGCACTTACCAGAACTCACCCTATATAAAAGTCAATGTTAATTCTTGGCAGCTACTTTAAGTATTGGCCTTTGGGTTTTTCTCTGAACAGCAAATTAGACTGTTTCATTTTATTTACTTTCTCATTCTCCTACTTATGTAGTAGGATCATGTAAAAATTATAATTTTGCTCTTTTCCGCTATTTAATTTTCCATGGTAATTAATGCTTGTCTGGATGGGGGCTATAACTCCTTTTTTGCTTAAAACTGATTAAGTCTCTCCCAGCATACAGATAATTTTCTATTCGAGACGCTAACGCTCATTCTTCAAAATATTTTCTAATAATTTTGTGCTGAAGAACATGTAAATATTTTTTTGTTTTTCTATTCGTTAAAATAAAACTATTTTTCATTGCTCTTTAAGTTGACCAAAAAACGCGAAATAATTTTATGCAGCAATTAATCATCGTGATTACCTTTTTTTCTCATTAAGATGGTCAAAAATAATTAAAATATTATGGAAGTTTTTTTTTTTTAATATAAAAAGGAATATGATTCAAGGTCACTTTAAAACAAAATACAAAGAGCCGCATTGATTTTTAAATCAATGTTGCTCTAAAATGTATCCGTCAACTTGAACGGCTGAAAAAATACTTTCCATACTAAGGAGAATTTTCCATCAGCTACGAATAATTTATTTTTGACAGGTTTACTGACGTGAAAATGACGCCAAACTGCTATGAATTTTTATGCTTGTCATTATAAAAACTGCGTCAAAATTTTATTTCGTCGTTAAGGAACTAAGACTCTCGAAACAGAAACATAAGAGTTCTCTACTAGGTTGGGGAAGAGAGAGGGATTGCCGTCAGATTTTCCCCCCAACTGGATGTAGAAGAAAATTAACGGAACATCACATTTTGAGCTGAAGTATGATGCAGTGCGTTGTAATATTTTCTACCCCATTTAGTCTAAAAATCTAAATGCAATTCGAAAAGGGAATAGAGGCAGAAGTTTAAAAACATTTAACTGAAAATCAGAAGTCTACCTTTGATTATACCTGCGCATAAAATCTGTAACAAAATATTGTAGATCATACGGTTCAACAAATGTTTCCCGTTTTTTAATATTTGTGATACTTCTTAAATCAAGCATTATGTCTGTCTCTGAGAAACTGAAAATTGTACATTGCATATTATTATAATTGAAGACTTAAATCAAGTTAAAAAACAATATTGTCAGGCATTTCACTCAGATCATTGCTTTAAAAACCCAATAAGAAAAATTGTTCACAACTATCAAGCAGTTGCTTACAAATCTTCGCTATTCCTTCTTTTATGTTCTTTTTTTTCTTAACATTTTTGCCTAGTTGTTTCTTAATTCAGTTTCACTGCACAAACATGTTTTCTTTATTTCTTTTTTTATTTTTTTGCTTCCACTAAAAATCAAGCTTTTTTTTTACGTTTCAACCCATGACCTAATTTTAAACTTCAGTACACTTTTGATGTTTTTGGGTAATCAAAAACGCGTTTACTTAAATGTTTCTAAAACTCATTAATTGTAGATACTGCCATTTACCTGTCCTCGACAGTATTGTTTAAGAAAATGTAAGCATGGAGCCTAAAAACAAGTGATTTGAAGAAGCTTTTTCGTAAACATTAAAATGGAAAAAGAGGTAACCGCTAGAAGAAAACTCGTTAAACATCAACCCAAACATGAGGCATAAGCACTGTTAGCAAACTAAATTCAAAAGACATTTCGTCTGTAAATTCATATATACGGGAAGAAGTTAAAACCAAACTAGAGCAATTTAATCTGAATATATGATTGAAAAAACAGTCAATTTCACTTTTTTTTTTCTTTTTTCTTTCTTGAACAATGAGTTTTGTAAAATATTAAAAACTGAACTGCTCGTAGTCAATTCATTATTGAGAAATAGCAAGCAATGTGGATTAGAAATCAGTATTCAAAAAAGACCGTAAGAGATTGCTAAAACTTGCAACTTAAGTTTTACCAAATTTGTAAAAGTAAAACGCAAAGTTAATTAAAATAGGAAAAAGTGCTGATAAATATTTAGCTATATCTTACCTTTGATCACTTAGATTTCCTGATATTGTTGAACGTGAAAACTGTGTGTAATGTCTGAAAACGTGGAAAACAATTTTTAAATTGTATTTATATTAGGAGGAAAATCCTGTCTTACCTATTGCAAATGAGATACAACTAAGTCAACTCTTCAACTATAGTGGGGGAGGAGGCAAAAATTATTCATTTTGAATGAGATAAGTTTTTAAAATGTTATTGCTGCATCCATTTTTAGTAATGCACCACCAACTGCATTTTTATTTTTGCTATATCCTGTCGTCTTTTTGAGCTATATTTTCTTACTCAAACACAATAAGAGAATAACAGTCCTCTTTATGTTGTTCCAAAGCAACAAAATTGGTTGTAACATTGCTAAAATCTCAGTTTTTGCATATAAGCTGTGTCTTACATTTTGTTTTCTTTTCTGTCCTCCTAATTCAAATTAGTAACACAGTTAAGACAAGAATTCGTACATTAAATACAGCTTTAAAAATACTAAAACTTTTGACTCTTGATCCACCATTATTAACTGACTAAAGCAAAGCAAACAGAAATATGAAATAAATTAAAAATGCCAACCGAGAAAACTTGAGTTAAGAAAAAAAAAAGTTATGAATAAAAAACCTCAAACACGAACCACAAAAACTAAGGGTTTTTTTTCTTAAAACTCTTCAAAAAATAAAACCCGAAAAAAGCTCTCAAGGGGAAGGAAACTTTCTCGGGTAATTAATTTAAAAAATCGGGAAATCTCAAAAGAAAAAAAAGACTTTAATACGAATATAATTTTGGTTTAAATACAATAGGAAAGACAAAGTAAATGCTTTTTGTTGATTTAGCCTCACGAAATAAATCAATCTTGGGAAGAAGAATGGTTAACTGAAAGAATATTTTCCTGAATGCTGTAGCATTAAGTGAGTCTTTTTTCATCATAAGAATGAACATTTTTAAAACTCGGTTTTGGAATGGATTTAAAGGTAAAATAATTTTTCCTGTTTCACATCAACTGCCTTAGATAAAGTTCTGATATGAGAAGTCAACAGAAAAAAAGAATTCGTCGTCATTACAATGATACGAAAATTTAAATATTGCACACACACGATCATCAACATTTTTAATGAAACTTCTAGAAGTAAACATTAATTTTAATTTATATTTAAATTACGCATTCATTATTTATTGCTACACTTTTAGAGGAAGCGCCTGAGATATTATTTAATCATTCCTTTGTTCAAAGCTCGGCAGGGTATGAAAAATGCTGCTAATTCCCATCATGTCTTGAATTACTTAATGAAGATTATCACGCACCCGTTGGTCTTTCAACAGGCTTATGAACCACTACATTTTTAAAATGTATCACAGGAAAAAAAAGCTTTGCAAAATGCTATCAACTTAAAGCTGCTAAATTTTTGATGCCAATAACTACGAGGCTGCTGTTATTAAGCAAAGAAGTCTTTTAAGATTTTAAAGCATTTTTCTCTAAATGGATTTTGTGTCTAATATCTCTCCCTTCAAAAAATAAAAATAAAAAAACAGAAAAAAATAAAAGAAACAAAGGGAAAAAATACTTGGCAATTTTAATTTCAAGGGGAAAAAATTATCCAGATATTCTAATTTTACTCTGGAAAAATCAAATTCAAAAAGATACTTTAAATAAAAAGCATTGTCATTTAAATAAAGATCATTAAAAATCTAAACAAGATTAAAAGCTTATTATACGGAAGTGAAATCCGTCAGAGCATGAGATTAAAGAGTGAAGAAAATCATTAATTAAACACGATTTTAAGAAGGTTTAGAAAGAGAAGATAAATTAAATGCTCTGAAGCTGCTTTCTGAAAAGAAACTAATTGTAATCTATCACAACTGCTTAAATAACTCGATTTTAATCTCACTTTCTGCGTAGCATTTAAAAAAGATTTTGATTATTTTATACTTAACACACATTTATATTTTAATCCCTTTTTTCAGCTACTATTTTCGACCAATTCATATGTGAATAATTATCTTCGAACAGTCTACTGTCTTTCTTTTCTTTCAAATACATTTATTTTTTTATATGCTTAATACTTTAAACTTTTATAATGCAGGGAATTAATACTCAAATTGATGCAAAGTTAAGGCACACTCTAATAATAATAATAAAAAGGGATGAATTTTTTTAATTACTTTGCCAACCCTGCTTGGTAAGCAAACAGGAACTAAGCATGATATTTTGCTCTTGCTTAGCCGACGAATGCCTAATTATCGAGAAAATTGACTTAAATAATTCACTAAATCAAGCTAAATAATGTAAAGATTCTGTTTTATTTATGCTAGTCTAATTCATCACACCAGAAGCATACAAATACATTTTACTTAAAATATAAAGCAAATAAAACAACATTAAAGGCATAAATGTGCAGGAATGCAGCGGACACGTGTTTTGGCGTTACAAGGAATGCCTTTTTCAATGCGGAATTTTTAACTTATAGCAGAAATTACATCTGACAGAATTCAAATTTCGAAAGCGTTTGTAGGATATATTTTCATCTATAAGCTCAAAAATTAGCTTTGAAAAAGGCGTTCCTATTAACGTCGAAACACGAATCTACAGTGTCCTTGCACATTTGTAGTTTTACTGTTGCTTTATTTGCTTTTTTTTATTTATCACATGATCAATCCATTTCACAAGTGTGATACCTTTACGCACATAATTGCAATGTATTCCCAGAATTTTAAAACTTTAGCTTTTGATTGAGTTATATTATACTATAAGGAAGTTAAATATCACAATAGGAAGTATCAACTTCATTTTTTAAAAACGTGTACTTGAAAAGTAATGGCTTTTAAGTGATGTGGGTTTTTCATTAATTTTTAAATGGAAGACAGAGTTTTAGAAAGTTGATATTTCATATTGTGATACTTAGTGGTCCCTTCAATAAGAAAAAGGTAAGTGCAAAATAAAGCCAACCTAAGTTTCGTACATAGCCTCATACATCGCTCATGTGAGATTTAATTGGGTCCAAATTTTATACATTCATCAAATATATACGAATATATCTATAATAATAAAAGCAAGTGTAATGTGTCTGTCTGTCTGTCTGTCTGTCTGTCTGCCTGTCTGTCTGCCTGTCTGTCCATTTGTCTGACCGAGCTCTCCAGCCAAATCTATCGCACGCAGGGACCTGGAATTTTTTACACGGAAGCACAAAGAGGCTGGCCACCAGACCTCGAAGCCCTATTTTCGATTTTTGAATTAGAAAAATTTTAAAAAAATATTTATAAAACTTCTTCTCGAGATCGCTGCTCGCCGATAGCTGATTCCGGGGTTGTACCAGCTCCTTTTGAGAAACAATTCTGGCGACCATCTTTTGTAAATTTTTCCGTTTTTTTTTTATTGTACTGACACAAATGTTATATCATAATATATAAAAATTACGTGTCCCTGTGTTTGTGGCCAATGGACTCCTCAGCTACTGAACCGATTTTAACCAAATTTTACACGCAGTTTCAGTTTGGTCCAACTTAAATGATAGGATAGTTTTTATCTCAATTTAGGACTACAATATATTTTGTATTGCAAATTATGCATTTAGCTACCAGCTGTTCTGTGTTCTTAGCTAAGCCTTTTTACTAAGCCTTTTTTGACACCTCCATGGCTGAACGACATAAAGCACACGTTCTGGCAGCTTCTGAAGCGCAGTAAACAGGTGATAATCTTTCTTAATATATAAAAATTACGTGTCCCTGTGTTTGTGGCCAATGGACTCTTCAGCTACTGAACCAATTTTAGCCAAATTTTACACGCAGTTTCAGTTTGGTTCAACTTAAATGATAGGATAGTTTTTATCTCAATTTAGGACCGCAATATATTTTTTATTGCAAATTATGTATTTAGCTACCAGCTTTTCTGTGTTCTTGGCTAGGCCTTTTTTACTAAGCCTTTTTTGACACCTCCATGGCTGAACGACATAAATCACACGTTCTGGCAGCTTCTGGAGCGCGATAAACAGGTAATAATCTTTCTTATCTTCTTAATATATAAAAGTTACGTGTCCCCGTGTTTGTGGCCAATGGACTCCTCAGCTACCGAACCGATTTTAACCAAATTTTACACGCAGTTTCAGTTTGGTCCAACTTAAATGATAGGATAGTTTTTATCTCAATTTAGGACTACAATATATTTTGTATTGCAAATTATGCATTTAGCTACCAGCTGTTCTGTGTTCTTAGCTAAGCCTTTTTACTAAGCCTTTTTTGACACCTCCATGGCTGAACGACATAAAGCACACGTTCTGGCAGCTTCTGAAGCGCAGTAAACAGGTGATAATCTTTCTTAATATATAAAAAATTACGTGTCCCTGTGTTTGTGGCCAATGGACTCTTCAGCTACTGAACCAATTTTAGCCAAATTTTACACGCAGTTTCAGTTTGGTTCAACTTAAATGATAGGATAGTTTTTATCTCAATTTAGGACCGCAATATATTTTTTATTGCAAATTATGTATTTAGCTACCAGCTTTTCTGTGTTCTTGGCTAGGCCTTTTTTACTAAGCCTTTTTTGACACCTCCATGGCTGAACGACATAAATCACACGTTCTGGCAGCTTCTGGAGCGCGATAAACAGGTAATAATCTTTCTTATCTTCTTAATATATAAAAGTTACGTGTCCCCGTGTTTGTGGCCAATGGACTCCTCAGCTACCGAACCGATTTTAACCAAATTTTACACGCAGTTTCAGTTTGGTCAGTTTTCGTTTATATTGAAACATTATAGTTTAACCCATAACTTAGCCACAGCAACGCGTGGCCGGGTCAGCTAGTATAATATATGCAAAAGTTTAGACAAAATGCAAATATGTGAATAAAAAGAAACTATTCAACGAAATGTTTTGTAATTTCTACTGCAGGTACACAATATGGTCCCAAATACGTGTTTGGAGTTCTTAAAACAATAACAGGAATCAAATTTTGGATATTACAAAATACATTTTTTTACATTGTTGCAAAAGTTTAGACAATAGTCAGATTTTATGCAAATATCCCTTGAAATATGATTGGTGGAAGAAATGCGGGACTGTATTATTCATTTATAAAGTGCAGAGATTGCTGAATAAATAATCGAAATCTCAAAATCTCTTTAGTTCTCGTGTAAAGAAGATGAGAAAGTTTGGAAGCCGAAATTTGAAAATAAACCTATTTTATTAATTTTTTGTCTAGTATAGTAGTACATTGTTTTTTACTTTGTGGAGAGCAAATTCAGACATGCTTATCGATCAAAAAGTCTAAGAAAAATTAGATTTCTTAAGAATGAAGGAATTGAAAAAACGGCTTAGACTGACGATTCGCCCCTTAATCTTACACAACTTCAACTTGGGTCAAAAACAGCACGTGACAGCATAAGTAGATGAACAACTGAATCGGAATGCAGAAAAAAAAAACAAAGAATTGTGCCTGATCCTTTTCGGACAAAGTGTCCCAAATAAACCAGATTTTAATGTGAAAAGCAGCATATGTATCATCGTAACTAAAAAATGAATGGTACTTTCTTTGATAAAAATTATTAAAATTGGGATGACCTAGATGGATTATAATTCTTTTCGCGGGACTTGAGAAATATCCAATGATCATATGCTGTGCTGCTTTTACCAATAAAATCTGGCTTATTTGGGACACTCTGTCCGAACAGGCTCAAGCGCAATTCTTTGTTTTTTTTATGCATTCCGATTCAGTTGTTCATATACTTATGCTGTCACGTGCTGTTTTTGAACCAAGTTGAAGTTTTGTAGGATTAAGGGGCAAATCGTCAGTTCGAGCCGTTTTTTCAATTCCTTCATCTTTAAGAAATATATTTTTTCTTGGTCTTTTGATCTATTCGCATGTCTGAATTTGCTCTCCACAAAGTAAAAAACAACGTACTACCATACTAGAGCCGATTTAAAAGACAAAAAATTAATAAAGTAGGTTCATTTTCAAATGTCGGCTTCCAAACTTTCTCATCTTCTTTACACGAGAACTACAGAGCTTTTGAGTTTTTTATTATTTATTCAGCAATCTCTGCACTTTATAAATGAATAATAAAGTCCCGCATTTCCTCCACCAATCACATTTCAGGGGATATTTGCATAAAATCTGACTATTGTCTAAACTTTTGCAACAATGTAAAAAAGTGTCTTTTGTAATATCCAAAATTTGATTCCAGTTCTAGTTTAAAGAACTCCAGACACGTATTTGGGACCATATTGTGTACCTGCAGTAGAAATTACAAAACATTTCGTTGAATAGTTTTCTTTTTATTCACATATTTGCATTTTGTTTAAACTTTTGCATCGCAGTGTATATAATTTTATACATTCATAAAAATAGATAAAAATAATAATTTGCTCTTGAACATTTTGATTATATTTCTTAGCATCTTAACAAAAAAGAAACGCATTTGGCCTTATTGAGAGGAGTACAGGTCACCAATCAGGCCAACTCAAAAATATTCCAAAAAGTATAACTAAACAAAAAAAAAATCTTTGAAGTAGATGGGGGGAAGACGCCGCATTGTGCAAGATGCCGTAACACGTGTTTCACCCACAAGAAAATAACAACGCTGTGAAAATGGATTGAGCAAGCGGTTAAAGAAATTTCATTTGTACGTATATACTGAGCGTTTGACTGCAATCCATTAATAATTACAAGAAATACTGAGGTTAAGGCATCTATCCCAGGTGTGGCAGCTCCCGAGACATACAATTAACCTTTTTTCACACTTCTAGAAAAAAGGGGTGGCGACCAGAAGAAAAAGGAGTGCGACTAGGAAAAAAAGGAGTGGCGACTAAGAAAAAAAAGGAGTGATGACGAATAAATTTGAACCCACTCGTCACTGGCAACCAAAAATAGTTCTAGATATGGATCCTTATAAGACTTCTGGACATTTTACTTGGTTAAATTTTATATTTTAAGAAAATATTGCTTCACTGATCGAGATTAATGACTAAAATAATGTTAGAGAGACATCAATTATTAAATGTCACGTTTTGGCCATTTGTTGCCGAGAGAATGTGATCACGGTCGAAAATAAAATCTGCTATTGTCTAAAGAAAAATGAGCAATGCTATATTCTTTGACTATCTTAAACAAATAAAGCAGTGTATAAAGAAATGTAGTACAAAGATTTACTAACATCCGGGAATCAAATTTATTTGTTTCAACAATGTTGCTACGAGATTTTTTTTAAAAAACGGACATTTTATTTTCGTTATTTTATTATTTACTTCTCTCGAACTGCTAAAATTTTTCTCCAAAACTACATTAGCCAACATCCGACTGGTATGTGGTTAAAAAAAAGGGCTTTGTACGTAAATCGAAAAAAATAGTTGCATTTTTATTCAGAATTTTGCCAAAAAGAAAAAAGAATCGAGAAATAAAAATATTTAATCATAGATATTTATAAATCTATTTTCGATTAAATCCAAAAATGTTCTGAAACGTTTATCATAGAAAACTTCATTTATTCAATGCGCTTCATTCAACGATTTGCACTGACAATAAAAACTTCATGGTAGCATTCGAAAAACATAAAATAAATAAATGCCTAACATTATATTGTCATTTTATAACTTTCAAAAAGTACTCTAAACTTCCCTACTTTTAAAAATTTGAATAATTAGTGTAAGAACAAACTACTTTTTTTTTTTTTTTTTTTTGAATGTACCGTAATATGCTCAATCAAGTTACACGTGTGTGTGTCCTTTTTACGGATATATTTGCACGGATCTCGGAGATCTTTTCATTTAAAAATCGTTGCCTCAGAACAACAATAAGACAATTAAGCGTAGAAACAAGAGTAAGATATCCTACTGTTTTTCACAGGCAAAAGTATATTTGAATATAAGGTAATCAGTATACACTTTTTGAAAGAGCTTTCGAATTTGAAAAAAAAAAGTTTGTTTGATTTGTTTCTTAGTTTTTGTTTTATGTCCATGAAATCACACCAGCAGGCCCGTCATTTGGGGGGGGGGGGCAGGGTGGGTCAATTGCCCTCCTGGCTTTGAGAAGTCAATGTATTTACATATAAAGGGGCGTGGTTTTTGCAGTTTTCCGATGAAATTGCATTGTGTTTGCACCCTTTGCTCCCCCCCCCCCTGGAAAAACTTAAAATGACGTCCCTGCACACCAGGAACAAATACAAATCATAAAGTGTTTAAGTACAAAAAGTTTCTTAGAAAGTTATTATTTCAAGGTTCGATTTCTGCTGCTGCGCACAATAAAGCTATATTTTTGGGCCTAGATTTGAAATGATGAGTATCCTATTATAAGTTGGACGTTCTATCTCATTGTGCCAATGCGTCGTTACTTTTGAAAGCTATTCAGTCAAGTAATGAGAAATATTAAGCAAAACAGAAATTAATTGATAAATTAATTTTAATTTTATTTATTTATTTATTTATTTTTTTAGAAAAAAATAGAAAGTGGATATATTTTTCGTTATTAGGCGGCACATTAAGCTTTATAATGAGGGGTAGATCATATAATTTGACAAAGGAATGAGGAAGTTAAGGCTAGTGACAAAGACAAGCTCGAAAAACAATCTATAAAATTACGATACAGTTTGGCTCCCTTGTACTTGAACAAATGTAAATTTAATACAAAACTTCAAAATTCCGAGAATGAATTAAAACTATATATGCTAAAACTACACTTGTGCAAATGAAGTGAAAAGCTCACAGTATTAACGGTTATCTCTGAAAATACAAATTGCCAATGTAATTAAACAGGATTCGAACGAGCCAATTCCAAACTAAAGCTTTCCGTGTTAACTACAATCTGAGTGCAGAAAAAAATAAACGGTTCTTTCAAAGGGATATACAAATACAGACCCACGCCCACATATATATCCCTTCTTTTCACTTAAAGAAATCTGTATAAATTCAACTTGACTAAACAACCCCCAGCGCCTCCTAACTTTTTATTAAACTTGAGATTTGGTTTGAAGGTAATCAGAAAATATAGTAGAAACACTTTCTACCCCCCTTAACAGTTTCATCTCACTTTGTAGTAAAAGACATCACGAAAATTTAATATTAAAAAGAAGAAGATAAAGTCCCTCCATCATTTAAATTGGATGCTTACGCTGGGAGGAATAGAAAAAAAAATGGTGAGAAGAAAAATTTCACCCGTATCATCAACTTTAATACGCTCGATTTGAGTTTTGATGGCAATTTCGTGTTGGGATATTGAACTTGTCAGTTCACATGATGCATACACAGAGTGTAATTTGACGTCATCCAAAGCGCAGCTAATACAGATATGTAGGCGGAGTTTTCGGCGAACTGACTGTTTTGATATGGCCTATTTGATTAAGTATGCGACAGCGAACTTTCCGAATTAAAAAAAGTGACAATTTTATTTCTTTTTCCGGCGAACAAAATGCTCGGATATTGGAATGGGTTTTTTACAGTACTTAATCAATGTAAAAAAGCCATGTTCTATAACACTTTTTTTTCCTTTAAAATTTGTCAAAAACTGCAGTCGTGAGTCCTATTGAACTGCGTTTAGAAAATAAGGAGTCATATCAGTAAAACAATTTGAAAAATCAATGTTTTTTTCAGTTTATTTATTTCCCTACAACATTTGTTTTATTAAATACTAGATTATTAATTGGCTTCCTTCGGTATATATCAATGTCATTTTTCACCCAAGCAATTCAAATAATAGTTTTTAAATTTTCATTTTAAGGTGAAAGTGAATATAAATAGCATCACCTGCATCTTTTTCAAAGTCGATATATCAGTCGGTGATATCAGTTCTGTTGATATAGATTAATATAACTTCATGCTAAGCATTTTTTTTTTTTTTTTGCTTGCCTGAAATTATAATGGATCGTTCTCAAAGAAACAGTCACTTCCATATCCTCAAGATTTATTACGACTGTTTTATGACTTATACACATTTTTAGAGATTTAAATACTTTTTTAAATAGAGTTTAACAAGATAATAAAGAAAAATTTCTAAATTTTATTTTTTAATGTTTTTTGTGAAGAGTAATGTACGAAAATATCATTCCCTCACTTGTTCTACCTGTTACCAAAATATATATACATATTATTTTTAAGCAAATAAACAATATAATCAGGTGTTTGTGTTTTCTATTTCAAATTAGTGAACAATATGATGCATAAAATGCATTTAAAATTTAATTTCTATAAGAATAATAATAACTTCACACTAATAATTTTCATTTGCCTCATGTAATTTGCGTCATTCTCTCACAACAGTAAACTAATCCCTCAAAATTGCAATCAAACAAACAAAAGTTAGAAGTTTAGTAGTTTACAGCTGCCGACGCACGCGAACATTGCCGCATAGTTTCGTGTTTAAGTTTCTGAAAATTTGTCTGGTAACGTTTATGCACCCGTGACATTCCCTCACTTAGTTTTTTAAAGCTAAATGAGGCTTTCAAATGCAAATTGGATCAAATGCATAAACGATTTGCACCACTTTAGCTCTGAATGCTTCACTTAATGCAAAGCACTGTGGCCTCTTCTTATATAAGGTTTTCACAGATAACATGGATCAGTTGTTCATAGAATTGATCCAGCTTAGCTCTGAAAGTAAAGTATAGTAATGCATGAAAACTGATTAATCATAAGTCACTTCCTCTTCTAAGAATATTTGTGCGTCATTAATCACAGAAATTAATTACGCATATCTACAAGAATCAAACTTTATCAAACTTATCATTCTCTCACCACTGTCATTCCTTCCCTTTTACATATAACGAGGAAATGATTCTTAAGTGTCATCGCTTCAAAAAGTTTTCTATAATTTTAAAATGATTTTTTCCATTGTTCTTATTTAAAATTTTATTTATTTATTTAATTATTTTGATTCTTATTACTATTTTAACTATAAATTACTGAGTATATTTACTTAGTGTGCACCAACCTTTTAATTTTTAAAACTAATTTAATAATTCAAACACTACGAACATTTTACAGGACTTTTTTATGTTTCTTTACAAAGTAATTCCATTCTATATGTACAAAATATTTCAACTGCTTCTACCCATGGTAGTTTTTCTGTAATTCTTGGGCTGAAAATAACTATTTTCATAAAAATTGTCCATGTAACTAGGAATATGCGTTCTTCTGTATATCATGAACGTATTCTGTGATTATAATTGTTTGTTTTCTTAGATATACTGTGGTGGAGAGACTGCTGTACACTTTTGGAAGTTCTTAAACTTCACATGCTTACATTATTTTAAAAAAGATGTTAAGTTTCACAAAATCAAACCTGCGCATATCATTTTGAAGATAATCATTTATAGAACTCAGTACACAAAAAGATACCCCAAATATTTAATGCACAAAAAAATGTTAATCACCAATAAATGTAGTTTGAAAACATAAGAACAAGTCCTTCTTGAAAAAAACTCAGTAATGACTTGTGCCAACTGTAAATATTTCAAGTTTTGCTGGCAGTTATTTGTTTGTTAAGGAAATAAAAACAGTGATTGGCTGAAAACGTTACACATTACAAACCAATATATACTGTGTTATAGTCTAGGTACTTATAATCGGTGTGTTAAGGCGAAATAAATTTCCACTCTACATGCATTACCTCTTCAGGTTGTCATGGTTACGGTACTATGAACTATTTCTCCACGTTGCTTCTGTAACGCACAAATGATCGGGTGGACAGGTTGTTACAGTTACAATTTCTTCAGTAAAAGTTCAACAAATTTATTTTTGATACATCGGCAAAAATACATTTTCAAATTTTAAAGGAAATAAAAAATGATAAAAGACATAATTAATTATTAAATGTTTATATTTAAGACATATTTTTAAAATGTTTGAGAAAAGATAAAGCTTTTAGACTAGTTTTGAGCCACATTTGGTAATGCTTAGTGAAAACATTGGTCATCTGTAATTTTGAAAAAAAAAAAAAAAAAGATTTATATTTAGAACATGTAAACTCGGAAACTTCAAGTAGGGGAAGACCGCCTATATTGGACCCCCTAAGAACAGGAGGCCTGTGTCGCTCAATGTGAAGCAAAACAGAAATGCAAAATAGGTCATCGTAAGCTAAATTTAATCAGTAACCACCCTAGGAGCTTATATTTTCTGAAAATATGAAAATTATTTTTTAAAAAATTATCTTATAAAAAGTTGCAAAAGTCCAATATAGGAATATGTGCGCCTAAATTGAACCATGCGCTTCCTAAATTGGACTGTACCAGGAAATCATAGAATAATTTATCTTTGAACAATACAACTTTTTTGCAGGATTTGCAATAGAATTTCTTTTGCTTGGGCCTCACTTAGGCAGTGTTGATAAACTAGCCTATGGCATTTCATACACTTAATCATGTTTTGCACTTCATCTCTATGACAAATATTGCAATAACAATTGTTTTGTGCAGTTTCTTGCTTTTTCTTGTGTGACTTTTTCTGCTCTATGCCTCTTTTATACGGCCGTTAGAATGATTGCTGAGATAGCCTTCCTTTTTATTCCTTCTATTTTTTTAAGCAAAGGTAATATGTGAGCTGGCTTTACAAAATCAGTTAGAGTTGACATGTTTTGATGAGAACTATCTGCCGATGCTGCAGAACTTGTACTAATTTAAGTCGTTTCTAGCTTTTCTACATGATGTACAAGTTACACCGACCATCAGGTCCGTCATTTAGCGGGGTGGGGGGGGGGCAAGGGATGGGGTCAATTCCCCCCCTCTCTTGAATTGGAGAAATCAATGTATTTGCATATAAGTAAGCGAGGGCTTTGTTGTTTTCTGGTGAAATTGTATTGTGTTGTTACCCTTGCCCCACCCCCCTAGAAAAACTTGAAATGACGGGGCAGCCGAACATGTAACCTGTTCACTTTGACTAGTTTTATCTGGACTACTTGTGCTTCTAATTTTGCCGCAGCCAAGTCAATGTCATTAAATACATGGCAATTAACACGCCAAACTCCTGTTCTTTAGAATCAACTCACAGCATTTGCCATGGCCTTGATTGCGGTTTGCCCATAAGAGTTGAAAAAGTTCTCCTATACGATATTAGATAAGGGATCTCATTAAATGTTCTCGCATCCATGTATCACATGTTCGATTAAAATATGTAGACAGAGACTGAATGAAGACCACATCTACGTGCATGATGTGCTTAAAGAGAAAGCATTATTATATCGTGCTCGTTAGCCAAGTGTATTGCATCAATGTTCTTTATGTAAGTGCTGTGCCTATCCATTAATAAAAGGATATTCTTTTTACATTGCTTGGCTTAACAGTTTTGGTGAAAGTTGTATCAATTGTGTGAATTATCGTTTGTAATCCAACCTTTTTTTTTTTTTTTGAACAAGCATATTGCTCACCAGGGATGCTTTTACGATAAGTCCGAACATGGAACGTAATTTTTTGAAATTAAGCGTGGGGAGCTTGCTTAATTTCAAAAAATTACGTTCCATTGAAATCTGTTGCACTCATGCAGCAAATAACCAGTGTGTTTCTACCACGTTTATCACTCATTACTGCTCCAACCTGGTGTTTATCTCTATACGTCAATATATTTTGGGGCTTTTGAACAGTGAAAAGACCGGCTTCATCTACATTGAACATTTTAGTAGCATATAAATTGTTTACTTTTAAAATCGTTTCAAAAATAACAAAGAATTTCATATTTTTCTCTCAGTAATTCAGCATAAATTTTATTTAAGTTAATAACTATGCCTAACAACCTGAAACTGCAGCATAATGGATGAAGAGAAAAAAAACATACATTTTAAGAAGTTGCAGCTTTTGCTTGATAAAAATGTTTTTGATAAAAAAATTTTAAATGAATATCGTAAATAGGTGTTAAAGTATGCTTAAAATTAATTTAACTACGCTATTAAATAAGACGAGTCACTTATTTTATGTTACGATAATGAAAAAGTTTGTTTAAAATTACATTCTTAAATTGGACCACCGGTCCAATATAGGAAAATTATTTCGGTCCAATAAAGGAAAACACGCCATTTTTTATTCTTCAGCTCATTGTTCTGTCAAAAATTATCACAATCGCGCATGTAAATACATTGACGTAATCCTTATTAAACACAGATTATCGTGCTATAACAGCAGTTTACCTCAGCTTACAAGTTTAAGTACTATCTTACTAGGTACAAGTCCGAAAAATAAGATTTTACACGTTTTCAAGATAAATCATGCCGTACCTCACGCTACACAGTTCAAAGACTGGTGAAACTTCATACACATTGATTTTATTCCTAAAACTTTATACTTCTACTGTTAAAGTGTAGCACAGATCTCTGTACTAGATTTTAAGCCCGAGGTCCAATTTGAGCAGTGGTCCAATATAGGCGGTCTTCCCCTACTTATACTATATTTATTTCAACGAGGCTTCTTAACTGCATAAAAACAAAGTAGAGCTAATATTTATCTTACCATTTTCATTGAGACGATAAAGGAAATATGTCATTGACACTCCTATTAAAAGAAACAGGCTATAACTTAACTATTTTTGCTGTATGAGTAATTCAATTTTGTTGTTTTGCACTGATTTTTGTATTAGGTTCTCCTTAAAATAATGTATACGAGCTTGTATTTAGCTAAACGTAAGATTTTCTACAGGTATACAAAGTTTTTTTTTTTTTCTTTTTTTTTCAAATCTAGAAGTGTCCCCAATTTTGGTAAAGAAACTACCAAAATGTTACATCTGACTTTCAAGTTGTCTCAAAGTTATCAATGCACACATGAATTAATTTTACGGTGAGTGAAATGTACCT
Organism: Uloborus plumipes; assembly: GCA_038373865.1. Taxonomy (NCBI): domain Eukaryota; kingdom Metazoa; phylum Arthropoda; class Arachnida; order Araneae; family Uloboridae; genus Uloborus; species Uloborus plumipes. The sequence continues at coordinate 32,084 of JAXGGA010010875.1, forward strand.
GTTCAACCTGAAAAAAAACACAGATTGAAAAATCGAAACATTATCATCATATTATATGAATTAAAAATAGTTTAAAAACATGCTATGAATAAAAAAAGGATATATTTCATTTCTGAAAAATCCCTTGGTCATTTTCAAACTACGACGCATTCTCTTTACGAGGTTTTAAGCAGTATCTACCATCTCTTAAATCTTTTACAAGTTACTTAGCAATTTATTTAAAACTTCGATGGCATCCTTAGTGTAATTACTAAATCTTGGATTTAAAAAAAAAATGTTTTTATACAAACTAATAAACTGCAGTGTTTCCCATTACCAAAGAAAGGTAGTTATGCACGTCGTTGTTGCTCTGAAACAAGCTTGTCTCAGTTCTATCGCGAGAATTAAGTTAATGTTTTGAAAATCTGCATTCAGTTTGCATCCGCTTTCTTTCTAGTCTAGCAAAAAAAAATGCAAATGCTTTATCTCTAATCTTAATTATTATCTGCAAACATTCCTTGGGAAAACGAAGTATGCGAACAATAAATCACGGCGTAAGAGTGCAATTAAAAATCCAATTAACAGTCTGGTTATGAATTCAAAAAATACTTTGTAAAATCATTAAACTAATTAGGCACGAAAGTAACATTCATCTTTTTTTTTTCTTTTTTCGAAATCGCAACTTCTATTTTCCATTAAGAAACATTTAATGCTTTCTTATGCTCTCATTCCATCACCTGCGACTGTTTGTGAAAATACTCAAACAAAAAAAATCAGTAAAGATTCAGATGAATTTCTTTTCAATATCGGATATGGCACAATATCAAGAATAGGGTGGGATTTTTTTATTTTACTAACACTGAGAAAGTATTTCCTCATAATTAGCAATTCTAAAGAACATTAGTTTTGCAAGTTTTTATTTTAACCGTTGTGACGCTCAGACATTAAAGTTCCAATTTAAAAAGGATTTTAGAAACAATGTCTGCTTAATTACACATAAATTTAATTACTGTAAATTTTAAATTAATAAATCGCTACATACTAAGCAAGCTAATTGATGTTAAGAGACAAAAAAAGATAGATGCATATCAATATGGTGAATTTTTTCTCAAACCTCCCTTTCTACTTTTATGTGATGAAAAATTTTCACGGTTTTTGTTACTTTAAAATGAAATAACTTTAAATTACTCGATATAAGATATACGTGTTTCAAAATGATAATGAACATCTTCATTGAGAAAAAGATAGATCTTTACATAATAAAAAAAACTTAACATCCAACATTACTCATAAACTTTGTTGCAATATCACTTTTGTAATTACTCCCATGAAATATTTTGATTATTATTTTTAAAAAAATAAATATTAAACGAGAAAAAGGGCCATTCCACCGTTACGTGTACGGCATTCTTACAGTTTCTTTGCAAATGACCATAAAAAATTCTATGACTTTATCATAATAGCTTTCATTTCTCTTTAATATAATATAGAATATGTAGAATAAATATGTAGAACTTTACAATATTTTTTTTGGATAATTCTACATTTTTTCACAAAATTTTAAAGCTAGCATTATGTGTGTGATTTAGAAAATCTGCAAATGAGCTGCACCTATTTTTTTTTATAATGTCGTGTGAAGTTTTGAAACTTCACACGACAATAATTTGCTAAAATCAACCGTGGGTCTTTTTTTTTTACATGTGTCAACATATATTAGGTAACTATTCCAGAAAATATTTTTTGCCTGAAGCTCGTACATTGCCAGCGAAAAATTAATATTCTGTTACATGTATGACAAAAGAGAGTTACTTGTTAAACCGTGTGAAATCTGTTTAAGAGTGATAAAAGTTAGAAACGTGAAATGTGTTTAAAGGACTATGTAAAAGTTTAAGGTCCTTTCTATAGTAAAATATAATTTTTTAAAATCATTTTCGTATCACATGAGCTATAACTGTTCATGAGTAATAGCCAGGAATGCCAGCTAAGAGGTTCATTGCTCAGACTGCGACATAAACTTTTTAAGGGGTGGGGGTAATTTTACAATTTTTTTAAAATCTCATTTGAGGGGTAGATGGTCTGTAACATTCGAGGTAGTTTCAACAATTCACCATTTCTTTTGGGGGTATGAGCAACCCCGTGTTAACTACAGTTGACGGCTTGAGTTTTTAAATTCTTGCTCCTTAGAACAAAATCTCTGTTACGTGTTTGACTAGTAAAAGTTCTCAGAGTATTTCCTAGGGTTAAAAACTTTTTTAAAGTCCCTATTATAAATTTATAATTCATAATTATAGTGGAGCGTTTGTTTGAATGATAGTTTATAGTTTTTTCAACAAAGGTAATTATTAAGACAAATATTGAATATATCTTTTGAATATATCTCACAAACTATGAGTATCTTTGTTACTGTTTATGTTCTGTCAAATATGGTCAAATCTCATATAAAAATGTTTTTATCACTAAATTGATGCTAAAATAAAAAAGAAAGGATTTTTTTTTCGTCTAAAAATAAGACTTATTTTCACTATATGTGAAATTATCGTAGTCTATTCTCCCAAACAGCCGCTGAGCGCACAAAAATTCTCCAGAGCTGGCTGAAATTTTGGATACTTCTTTTTTTTTTAATTTGTGTATTTATAGAAAATATCAAACTTCACAAAATGCAAACTCGTGTCTAACATTTAAAACAAGTAGCGCTGAACTCAATACAAAAAAAAACGGTTAAAAAAATTTTGCTATAAAAAAAAGCTCCACGTACTTCACGCAAGTATGGAGAGTTTAGTAATGTCTTACATCCTGGGCTACTTACTATTTTTTGTTCCAGAACCAAACAATAATTAGTATAAAAATTTGATGACGAAGAGATTGCGGGTGAGCTGGAAACGGACGACTTTATTTCGTAATAGGTAGGATCAGCGAAATTGAGGGCGCGCTACAAACTTCGAACGTTCTCTCTGATCCTACCTATTACAAAACGAAGTGGTCCGTTTCCGCGTCTTGCTCACCTGTCATCTCTCCGTGGTCAAGCTATAACTGCCAACAGAGTCTGTTATGTTGACAGTTGGAACATATCATTATTGAGCATTGTGCTATGGAGGAAGACCTACCTCTCATGTAATTAAATTACAATATTACCACTCAACATTTTTGGTATTATAATTATTTAAATATTGTCTTTTATACTGAATTCTCTTTTAAATAATATAGTATACGACTACACAATTTTTAAAGAGAAGCATATTTTGTACACTGCAAAAGATGAACTGTTTTTTTAAAGTATAATACCGACAGCTGAGGTTCCAATATAAAGCTGTAAAATTCACAGCAATAAACTGTAAAACTAGCAATTTTACAGTTTCTTTCTGTGAAGTTAGAAATTTTACAGTTTATTGCTATAAACTTTAGCTGTGAAAACAACAGTATAGTACTAGCAGAAGAGTTTCCAGTAAAACTAAAATGCACGGTAGTAAAGTGTAAAATAAGCAATTTGGCAGTTTATTACTGTAAAAGTAGCAATTTTACAGTTTAGTACTGAAAAAGTTGGAATTTTAGTTCTTTACTACTATTTTACTGTTTGTTACCACAAAATTAGCTATTTTATATTGTAAAAGCAACAGCATAATACTAGCAGCAGAGGTTTTAGTTTAAAACTGTAAAATGCACAGTAATAAACTGTAAAATTAGCTATTTTAGTTTATTACTGTAAAGCAGCAATTTTGCTGTTAATTAGTGTAAAATTAGCAAATTTTACAGTTTATTACTGTAAAATTAGCAATTTTTAGTTTATTACAATAAAATTAGCTGTATTATACTGTGAAAAAAACATTTTTTTACAGTGTATATACGATCACACAAATACACGTTTGTAAAAAGTAGCATATTTTGTAAGCTATGAGGGACTTTCAATTAAAGGAATCCTTCTATCTAAAAAAAATACACTGCTCATCGCTAAATAGGAAATCAAAGTACAACAGATTAACTTTGGTCTGAAAAGCCGTTTCTTTTTTCCGTGTTATAATCAGAAGAAACTTGAGGCATTTTCTAAGATAACAAACAAGAAGTCTAACTCACGAAAAAAATACCAATCTTTTTTTTTCTTTTAAATGAAACAAATGATCAATAGCAGTTCGCGTTGGGTTTTCGCGACTACATAATCCATCTTCGACGTTTTAGTTCGTTGACAGTGATGAAAGTCTATACAACTCGTTTATTCACTTCAGTTTCAGTCCTATTTTTTTCTCTTTCTGAGGACCTAAAAGTTAACCTGTTTCTCTTTTACTCATTCAGATTGTTACGAAAAAAGAATGAATGGTGGATTATTTATAATACAAATAAAGCACTTTTGTATATAAAGATCAAATTGATAATTGAACTGAATTTATTATTTATTTATTTTTATTTTTTTTTAAAGGTGCACTACAGACAAGTCCAATTACAGTGGCAAGTATTACAAGAATAATAAAGACAATTTATACATTAAAAATATTGAAGCATATAGACTTAAAATAATTAAAAGGCATGCTAAAAATATCTGAAACACGACAATGAGTTAAAATTTTGTAAAATTTTAAAAGACAACAAACGAATTAAAACAAATTACAAATTTAAAATATTAAAACAAATAGACTTAAAATTATTAAAAGACATACTAAAAATATCCAAAGCGCGACATTATAAGAACTAGTACAGCTTCAGATAATCTGTTTAATACGGATAATATCTAAAACAAATCCTTAAATAATCAGATTTAAAATTTATTATGAGAAAAAAAATGTTTTGAACCAAAAGTATCTATACTTTTTGATAGTCTTAGAAACAATTCTAAGAAAAATGTTTCGCATCCCCATTTCTTACCAAAAAACTTGGTGCACTGTTTTCTGCTTTAAACTCGTTTGGCATTTGAATAAAACATGATTATAAACTACATACTAATCAAGTAATTATTGCTGAAGGACAAACATCGTAAAAAGTCTCAGATAAATCCAAAATATATTAGAGAATGGACGATGAGCATGTGCGTATTTGTAGAAATAGATATTTTGGAATTATTTAATTCTCTTTAGATATAGAAGTACAAGAAGTTTCCCTAAAAGTAAACGATCAAAGCTCGGGGAAAAATAAATGCTTTTGAAGCAAAATAGTACACTTTAACTAAAGAACAGGATTTTATAATATTTTTTATTTGTAAAAATGGGTATCCTTACTTACGCAAGCCATTAAAATAGTCACCTATCTATAATATGTCACCCAGAGTTAAGTGGTTTTCTCTCAAATGCTTCATAAGGAAATTCAATTGGGTCTCATCACTAATAAAAATTCCTATTCTCATACGTTTTTAATACCCTTTTTGCGCTTAATTAGTGTAGAAATGTTGTTTAACTTAAATTTCTAGTATCACGCACATTCTTGTTTATTTAACGATTTCATTGTTGCGAGCTGAAAGCTAAATTTGCATTATTTAATTTCAGCTCGAAAAATCCGAGTGACTTTCCTCAACGCAACTCAACAGGGAGTAGTTTAACGTTCAATTTATTAATGCGCGGTCCGTGATTATGCTTCTCAAAAAGCGCCACAAGGCTTCTCACTGGGTCAAAAAAAAAAAAGAAAAAATAAAGATCCCCTAATTGAAATTTCAAAGTTTCTTTTACTGAGACAATAAATGAACTTTTACTGCAGGGGAGAAAGAACAGAATGTAAAAAGTTTATTTTATACGCTCCACGACATGATTCGAACAATGCTTTCATTTTACCTTACTAATGGGCGTAAGAACGGTTTCGAGAACAACAAAAATGATGAATAGCTAAGAGCTTCATAAAAAAATGAAGTTTTCACTCCACCTCTTTTCTTAAATAACAGGGGAAAAAATAGGACAGTAATGAGAAGACCATAATTAAGGCTTTTCAGTAAATCTAAAGCTCAACGATTACTGCAGGAAAAAAGGATATATCTTTTAAATACCATCATTTTTCTTTGCTGAAGGTACTCTTAGCGAAGGCTTTCCTCGATCTTAGTAAATCATGTGGTTCGGATGGTCTTCATAGCCATATGTTTGAAAACCTAGACCGTGCAGAGGGAAACAAAGACTGGCTCATGAACATCTTTGAGCTGTCATGGAGAAATACACGGCAGAAAAATAAAGTGTTGTTTTTACAATATAATACTGGCAGCAGAGGTTCCAGTTTAAAACTATAAAATGTACAGTAATAAACTGTAAAACTAGCAATTTTACAGTATTACTGTAAAGCAGCAATTTTACAGTCAATTACCACAATTTTACATTTTAGTGCCATAAAATTAGATGTACTATACCTTAGAAGCAACAGTACAATACTGGCAGCAGAGGTTCCGATTTAAAACCATTAAATTCACAGCAATAAACTGTAAAATTAACAATTTTACAATTTATTACTGTAAAGTAGCAATTGTACAGTTTATTCGTGTTAATAAGCAATTTTACAGTTTATTACTGTAAAGTTAGCAATTTTTACAGTTTGTTACAATAGAATTAGCTGTGTTATACTGTAAAAACAACATCTATTTTTTACAGTCTAGTGGTCCATACTACAAGAATGGAAAAGAAAAGGGGGATTCTACCGTTACCTGTGAAAAAATTAGGCTTCATTTTCCTTTATACACAAAATATTTTGAGTTAGAAGTAAAATATACAGGGTGTCCACTCCTATCGTGGACCAATAGCTAATTTCTAAACCGTTAGAGATAAGCATATAGTTCACTTGGGAAAAAATCTCCAAATTACGAAAGGAATTTTGGGTCTATTCAATGTTTTTCAAAAAATCAAATTTTGAAAGAGTTACGAAATTTAAATTTTTATACAGCCCCCCAGTCCTATCAATCATATTTATTAAAACATTCTTGACACTGTAACGTTTAAAACTAAAAAAAATCACTCTTCTACCACAAAAATTGACCGAGTTATGACCTTTTGAAAAATCAAGATTTTGCATTACTTCATGACGTCATCGAGAGATCGCTGAAGGGACCGTATGCAAAATCATTCAAAATCTTGATTTTTCAAAACGTCACAACTCGGTCAATTTTTGTCGTAGAAGAGTGATTTTTTTTAGTTTTAAACGTTACAGTGTCAAGAATGTTTTACTAAATATGATTGATAGGACTGGGGGGCTGTGTAAAAAATTAAATTTCGTAACTCTTTGAAAATTTGATTTTTTGAAAAACATTGAATAGACCCAAAACTCCTTTCGTAATTTGGAGATTTTTTCCTAAATGAACTATATGCTTATCTCTAACGGTTTAGAAATTAGCTATTGGTCCACGATAGGAGTGGACACCCTGTATGCTGACCTAGGGAAAGTAAAGCTACTTTTGGAATTTGTTAAGCAAAAAAAAAAAAAAAGAAAAGAAAAAATATCTTGGTGCAGAAAAGTAAATTTGAGTTTAACAACTTTTTACCGCACAAAAATCGCAAATTACTGCAGACGCGTGTTTCAGGGTTACAAGTAGCCTCTTTTCCAATGCAATGAAGTGTGAACTTTTTGATAAAAAGTTCTCCTAGAAAAGCAACATAGTGGAACAGAAGACAGTTTAAATAGTAAAAATTCACGATTAACTAAAAATCAACTCAAAATGATACCTAGAGCCGAATATTATTACTTAATCCATCAGGAAAAAACCGTTAAGTAATATTTTTTTAAATATGATAAACAATAAAAATTGTCAAATAAAGGAAACCACTGGATAAATTAGCAACCAATTTACAAAAAAAATACGTACCGAAGTAATTGTAACTTATAGATGAAAGTAGAAAGAAGCAGAATGAAGGGGGAAAATTGAATTTGATTGATTGCAAAACAAAACATGAAAGCAGAATATTAAGAAATCAAAATAAGAAAATGTAGAGACAAATAGCATGAAATGGAATAACACGAAGATGCAAGATTCCAACCTGGAAAACTCTGCCTGTTATGAGCTAAACATTTACTATGGAAATATGTACTTTCGAAAGAAATACGTGTTTTCTTCGTGAAATAAAGTGATATTTTTAGAAAAGTTCATAGAATAATCGTATCTGCTCACCGAATGATCATAGAGCTTTTTGATTAACTTGTTCAACAGGGGCCGCCACTTATATGAATCACGTTTGCTCTAAACAATTTTGATTCAAAAAAGGGACAAATTCAATTAAGATGCCAGTTTAATAAAAATGGATATTGTGTGCAATGGACGCCGGTTAGTTGAAACAGGGGCTAAGTGAATTAACCGTAGAAATCAATCTAATCGTCAAAAACACAACAATATCCATCTTAATTGAATTAGGCGCTTTACTGAATCATCCGCTTCATTAAATCAAAACTGGTTAGAGGAAACGTGATTCATATAAGCGGCGGTCACTGTGGTATCAAAAAAAGGATGAAATTATTTGCGTTGCACATTATTTTTCAAAATTTAAGCAATAAAAGCTAATTTGCTATATTTATAGCATATTCTTTGTTTTTAAGAAATGGTACTTGATCAAAACAATTTTTTCTTCCTCAATGCGTTTATGTGCGCCAAATGCTATTGTAGTTTTTTCAGAAAGCTCAAGTTTACCTTTCCCGCTACAAAACTTACAGAACAGCTCATCCGGTATTCCTCAAGAAATTCCAAAAAAAGTTTTGGAAATGTCTGAACACTTTTGATTATATAGTGTACATTGTACTTTCTACTATAAAGATCGAATGGTACTTTCGTGAAAAAAATGCTCAAGATATTGACGTAACAAAGTTTTTCTTCCTCAATGTGTTTACTTCCGCCAAATGATCGTGTGGTTGGATTATTTCCGGAAGCTCAGTTTACCTTTTCCGCTACAAAACTTACAGAACAGTTCGTCCGGTATTCCTCAAGAAAAAAAGTTTTGAAAACGTCCGAACACTTTTGATTACATAGTGTACATTGTTCTCTACTGTAAAAATTGAACGGTGTATTCGTGAAAAAAACACTCAAGATATTGACGCACGTAGCCATATGCGTACTAGCATACTAGGGAACGAAGAACCATAATGGCTCAAAATAGCGGAATACAATTTAACACACAAGTTAACTTTTCTCCCTTCCCAGAATATCAATGAGAAAACGACACCTGCCGCTGAATTTCATGAATTTAGATTTCATTAAATTCTCCAACGCCCATCTCTTCTAAAAGAATAAATCAGTAAAAGATTAGTTTTAGAAAATGTATAAAATTGAATCCCACAAGGGAGAAAGGGGGTAGAAGTAGATTTAATACGCCTAAATTCCCTTTTCCTCCGAGAATTTCAAACATCTTTTGAGAAAAATGTGTCTCATCCTCCTCAAAATTAATTCTATCAAACGGCAGTTATATTATTCGTCAAACACATTTCATCTTCAAACTTTCACTAAGTAAAAATTTCATTAAAAATGCTTGAAACCAATTTCGTAAGAGCGGAATACTTTTATTTCAATCTTTAGATCCATATGTTTTAGCGTATTAATGTATTCCTTTTGAGACAAAAGATATTTTCAGTGAGTATGGCAAATAGAACTATTCGACACTGCAATTGCATCTCAGAAGAAAACACAATTTAAGTAAGATTTAGCTAAATCAGTTTAGTCGAAGCCCCGAATATCTAAGCTTCCACCAACTAATGGCCGAAGCTTCGGCTGGTGCACAGTATTGAAGTTTTAACATTGAATGCATTAATAAATGCATACAATATGATACTATTCTCCATATGTTTTAACATTCCTAACTTTACACAGCCTTTTTAGCTTACTGTCTCATTTTTTAATTAATTTCACTAGTTTATTTTTGCTTTGTACTGATAGTACCGGAAAAGTAGACAGTCCTAAATTTTTTCATTGTAAATCAACAATATAAAGCATTATTTGGAATACGAAAAACATGTTCTACATTTAAGTTGATGTTTATAATAAAACCAACTGATATGATCAAATATTACTAGACAGAATAATTACAGAATAATTTTACTAGAAATTTGCTGATGTTTACATTAGATCGTAATATTGTGTGTGTAACAGATATCTAAATATTGTTACACACACAGTTAGCTAATACAGTTAGTATATCTAAATATACTGACTGTAAAATTAGCAATTTTACAGTAAATTACTGTAAAATCAGCAATTTTACAGATTATTAGTATAAAAGTAGCAATTTTATAGTAAATTAAACTGTAAAATTAGCAATTTTCACAGTTTATTACCATGAAGTAAGCTGTAGTATACTGTAAGAACAACATTCATTTTTTACAGTGTGAAGGAATTGAAACAAACATATTAACTTGAAATTGCCTCAAATACAAAAATGCAATAATTTCTCCACAGAGTACTTCCTTGTAATAACGACATCAACTCCTGCCTAAGAGTAGCACATAAACGTTCATTTAAAATTTGGTTACCGAAAAGTGCAATACTCTTTGATCACTGGGAAGAAAACGTTCGGTTCCTTTCCTGGAATGTGCAGGGAAGGAAATAATTAGTTCCGGCACGGGAGTCAAACCGTCGCCGAGCATAACCGATGAACACAAAATTTTCGTAGCAGCCATTCCCCGAGGCAGCAAATAAGGTTAATGAAAATTGTTGCCCTAGTAAGCAAGAATTTTATTAATGTCACTGGGTTCGGAATGCATGTCGATTTCGATTAATCAATGCGTTCTTAAAGGTGAATTAGCGTCCGGCCTGATATTACGGGTATATTAAAGGCGAGAGAGAGAGACCAACTTCCTTGCAACGAGAATGTAAGAAATGCCTAATCATCTGCGAAATAGATTGAGATTTTAGTTTCCTCGCATATTTGACCCGTTGGGGTTTCTCGGCGCCTTCTTTTTCACACATATGCCCATTCTAGTGCTCGTTAACATCTCCTCTTAGTTAAAAATATGTACTAATACGATGGTAAGGTACGTAGTACAGGATTTGAACCTATTACTTAGTGTCGAATGGTAACCCAGGTAGCACAAATAACCTTTAAACGTTTTATTAACGTTTTTAAGCGGTTGTTACAATGTTAATAACCATTTTACAACCTTGAAAAAACGAAGTGTGCTACTTGGGAATAGTTTAATGTAAACAGATAGACATGCAAAATGTGAAAACGTTTGATTTGATTTGATCAGTAGCGTAAGTTTTTTCAACCTTCACTTACCTTTCTTTTGGAGCTACAAAATATAAATACAGACTAACTTCCCTGTAGCCCAAATGTACACGAAATTTCTTATCTTCAAAATAGATTGATATTTTAGTTTTCACGCATATTTGAACCGTTGGGGTTTATCGGCAGCTTCTTTTTCACGCATATTCTCATTCTAGCATTCGTACATTACGTAACATCTCATCTTAGATTTAAAAAAAAAATCTATAATAATACAATGGTAAGGTACGTACAGTCCAACCTCGAAAAGAGCGCCTGGCAGTCATGAACGCTTCCGTTTAAAAAAGGGGTGATAGGTTGGGAGACGCACTTGCTTATGCTTTCAGTTTTTTCTTCCTGGTTGAATGTTACATTGCATTTCCCCCTGTTTTGGGACTGGGAGACGAGACCTCAGGCAATGCGAGGAAGGTCGTACGATAAACGATTAGAAAGTATAGTACAGGATTTAAACGTATTACTAGTGTTGAATGGCAATAGTTTGATACAAACAAACGGCCATTTAAAATGTCAAAACGTTTGATTTGAGCTGATTAGTAGCGTACGTTTTTTCAGCTTTCAATGAACTTTTTAATGGAGCTGTAAAATATGACTAACTTCCCTGCAGCGAATATGTACGAAACTCCATATCATTTCCAAAAAAATTGAGATTTTAGTTTCATGTTGGGCTTTCCCAGCGACTTCTTTTTTATACATGTGTCCATTAGGGTTACAACTAAAAAGACATTTTTTGCCAGTAGTAGAAGTAAATTAAGTTTCATATGCGTAATCAGAAAATTACGATTATTTCGTTCAATTCATATAAAATGTTTCACATGGATAGCATTGAGAAGTTCGAAATCTGAGCGTCTTCAGCACGATCAAAATGTACTAGTTGGAATTAAGATTCGTATTATTATACTTTAGATTCGTATATTGCATTTCTGGTTCAGTTCTGCTGTTGACTTCATTTCTCTTATTGTAAAAATATTCTTCCATAACTGATCGACCACGGATTGTCAATACAAGTTAAAAGTATAATAAATAGATGCAGAGTAATTCGATTTCAAATGTCAACCTAAATGTCCAAACTTCTTAGAACAACTTAGCACACTTCTTTTTGGTTAAAAAATACATTTTTAAAAATATTTTGCAATAGATGATGCTTGGGTTTTTTTCTAAATAACCAAACTGCATACATTTAAGCTATACGTTGCAAATTTCTCTTAGTAGTACACAAACGGTATATATTTGATCCTTTCATGTAAGCGTTTTTAATGTCTTTAAACTCTGCCACACAGTAAAATTTTTAACTTCATTATGTTCGTCATCATGCCGAGCATCACAGAACTTTCGGAATGGGAAAAAAATTACATTAATAAAAAATCGTGCGTTGTAGACTTACAATTGCAATCCAGATGAACACTTCCTAATGACTAACGTAACATTCGCAGGTGATATTTTTTTTTTTTTGAAATCTTTTCATTTGAAACCTAAAGTATAAAGAATAATTTAAGGTTATATTTGTAGATTCAAAATGTACATGCTAGATATTTTGCCACCCGAAGCAGCACTATGCTTAACATTTTTGCAACCCTGAAAGATGATGCTTATATTACGAGGCAATTTTTTATGAAGTTAAGCAGGTATATAAAATTGGCTGATGTATTTGTAAAAGATAACACAGGCCAACAAAAAAAACCTTTTTGAAAACTTTTTTAATTTTAATAGCTGATCTTGATAGATTTTTATGTGCTGAA